>CM044565.2:14475541-14783041 GCA_024416835.2 Perccottus glenii | reverse complement strand
GATGCAGTAAATTCATGCATCTGAGGAGGACCATAGTTCAGACACAGCCGGCATTGTAAGTAATTTAAATCTAAAAGAAAAGGTAATGTAAAATAGAAAAGGAGTATTAATGTAATTAAAAATGTAACTTTGCATAGGACAGGATGTACTTCATAGTTAGTGTTACATTACAAGGTCTATAACATAGAAGGTTCAGAGCCACCATTGTGCCGCCACATTGACTAAATTATGCCAGATTTGTGGCCTTTAGGCAACGCCAGAATGAGTCCTAAATGACTTTGAGTCATCGACTTTCTATTAAGGAAAATGTTTGTGGAATGATTGGCAGAGATACCAGAACCAGTTCTGAATGATCAGAGGAGATGAAGGAGGAAAAAGCAATTGAGGCTTCATGTCTGTTCCAAGACTCAGTCTGACTGCCTGCAATGTTATTCTGTGATTGGTCTTAACATAATGACACTCTGCACGGCATGCTTCCTTTTGGCAAAAGAATGGACACAGTAATAGCAGGAACCTGAGTGTGTTTAGATAGTCAAGTCAACCATTCAACAAACACAGAAATGTTATGCTTTGCTGCAGAGAAAGACAAAGCTGTTCTCACTTTTGTTGCATTAGAGTTGAGAACTGAGAAAAAAGGAAGATTTTTGTTCTGGAAATTATTCTGGGCTGTTGATGTGGGATAATATAACAGTCACATTATGAATACAAGCACTATGAGGCAACTTTATTTTGAAAGCACTAAACATCCTTTTATGCTTTGTCTTGTTCAACATTTGGCACTTTGACCCCCGGATCACGTCACCTTTTTCAAAATGAGTTGGCTCCTCATTAGAAGAGAGAGAAATGATGAAGTGAAAGGGGCTGTGAAGGAGGGTGGGGGGGCGGACTGAGAAATAAAGATAAATGGTACAACGAGGAATACAGAGAGCAAAAGGTCCAAATGAAAGAGTGTTTTGGGCTGATGCGAGCCAAATGACAGGCACTGGGACACCAATGTGAAAACTTAATGGGCCTGGCCTCTGAAGTGGGCCTCGCTGCTAAAATGAAAAGCTTGTGGAGCTGGATCTTGTGATGGATGAAGCGCTGTGCTCGCTGGGCCCTGACAGATTCTGGGAAGGAGCCCGGGATATCTCCGGTGCTGATAAAGAAATAAAGGAGAAAGCCAGCACTGCTCCACTTCATTCAAGGGTGACAGAGGGGCTCTGCTCCGCCAGACAGCGTTTATCTACAAAGCATAGTAATGATGATTCCTTTAATGGATCAATATATGAAAAGGGAAGTTAGTGACTTATTTTAAGAAAAAACCCAGCCTACCTTGCTTAGCTAACGAACATTCTGGAGTCCTCTGGATTCCAAGCTAGATTCCTGCTTCTGACTAATAAAGTGTGTTGTATTGCCAAGGGAGAGGGAAGCGCATATTACTGACTGTACACTGAGCCTAAGTTTGTGCTATGTAAATGGCACCATCTATTCTCAAATCGTCTCTTGGCAGAGGTGATGGGGACCATATGGTGAAGGGCTGCTCCTGAATTTCTCATCACTGTGGTTTTCTCTGCACTCTTATCTAAGCTGAGTGTTTGTTCTCAGCTGCTAAAATGTTTTTTTATTGCCTTAGGTATAAGATCAATCACCTTGGACCAAATCAATGTGCCTCCACTGCAACTCACACATTCTTCATAAAGAGCTATGAGTGACCCTACAGGATCAGTTCCCATAGATAGATTGACTTTTGCTTCAGAAGATTGTATTTGGAGTTCAGTCAAGTGGCTTGTGGTGGCTGACTCCTTCCTCATTCCTGCAGAATCTGTGACCTCTAATTAACACCCCCTCCTCTTAAACCCACTCTATCATTTCCCAAAAGTGATTCAATACAGTCCGAACAAGCACCACTGTCCTGGGGAAGGTCGACGCTTCTCACACTGCTCTGACAAGGAAGCTGAAGAAACACATTGATCTTCTCGGCTGGTGTTTATTTCAGATTCCTGTTAGGATCCATGCACCTCATTGATTTCAATATCGCCTGTGATTAGGCAATTGAGAGGAACACAACTGCATCCAATAGGTCTGATCAGGAAGACAGAGGAAAAAGCTAAAATAATGATGTATCTGTCATGGACCAGTTTTACAGAATTTACTGGTTCTGTTTCTTACCTTTTAGAGACTCAATATTTAATATTACACGCTCTCTATGTTTAATGCAACGCAGACAACAAATCAATGTTTCCTTGGCAAAAGCACTCACCACCTTGACTAACATTTAGTATAGGCTATGCTAAGTAATATATAACATACATTAAAAACACAGTGTGGTAAAATAACCTTATTGTGGTGCTTTTAAGGTATTGAGGCATTTGGGAAGTGAAGTGTATTGTTATGAATAAACATGAATCTGTGTAATTAATCCGATAAATTGTCCTTACCTTATCTATGGGAAACACTGCAAATACACTGTTTTTTAAACGCGGACTCTATCTAAAACTTAAAACAGCTGTTGTTAATAAACGCTACCTGTGTTTTCTGAAAAGGTGCATTCTTTCGTCTTGGAATATAAGTGTTTGTCAAGAAGAAATTCTTCTCAACAAAACATTGTAAAGTTGTGTTTTCCAGTTTTGCTACTTGTTTTAACCAGAAGAAGGATCCTCTAAAGTCCATTCCACAGACTGCTGTGTTTAGCTTTACCTTACCTTTTTTACCCAAAAGCCAAAGTAGTACAATCCGCTCTTTTAGGATGCTTCTGATGCATACACCTTTCTACAGCGGAGACTTACAAGTACAGCAAGTACAGACCGGGTACTAGTCTGTTCCCCTAAAGTCAAAACCAAGCTCAAGACTATGTGGAGGGAAAAAAATAGAATAAGACTTAAAGAAATCGGTTGTAACAACAGTCCTTGTATGGGTCATAGGACTATAATCAATGGTTTCAAAGTGTACAGTACAAGTAGAAAGTGTTCTGCTCAATGATTTCCGGGCTGGAGGACATAGAGCAGACACTAGGCTTGGCTGTCCCCACGACAAAGTTTCAATGCAACAACCTGGAACCGCTTCTGAACATGCTGCCCAGACCACAGCAGTGGATCAGACTCAGCAACAAAGGAAAACTGTCCAGACATTCTTCCAGTCTGTGTCAACAATGACACACCTCTGCTCTGTCCCCCGCCTTCTCCTGCCTTTCCAGCTCAGAGCCAAAGAGAAAAAACAGGCCTTTGTCACCGAGTAAATGCACAGTGCCTTCTTTAAGGGCGCTTTACTGTCTTGTGCAGTCCTTAATCCTCGCATTACTTGCTGCTGTCTTTCTCTCTTTCTTTCCCGCACGTTCTCTTTTTGGAAGGATAAAACATCAGTTGAAGAAGTAGCCCACCCTAGGGGTTGAAAGCTTGTATCCCATCCAACCCTGAAAGCTGTTTTCACTCAAAACATTGTCAGTGTGCCCAAACATGTCAGAGGAAGTTATTTGTAACAAGAGGGATAGGGAACCATCCTTTAGATCTGTCATCAGACTCTGGAGAGAGAGGAAGCTTCAAACTGTTTGCCCCACACCTCTGCTGGCCAATCAGAAGACAAGAAAAACGGAATAAATGGAGGTCCCTGACGGTGGAGGGACAGCTCACACTGATGGTTTCATCATCTGGCAACAGTAGATATTTTCTACACTGTTTTCTCTTATTTGACCCACTAACACTAATAGCTTATTATTATCAGACTTTAAGAATTTTAGAACCAAGCAGTTTGTTCTGTACTTTTCAAATAACATATAATTAGGCTAAACTGCTATTGTTTTTATTGTCTACAACTCTACCACTCTCACACAGTAGCCCAGCAAATTAATGTGTAATTCTGATTCTGAAACCTTCAGCAACTGGTAAGAGCAGCCCTTCTGGCAGAGGAAGTAACATTATTAAAAGATCATTGGCACAAGGGCCGACAATAGAAGAAGTCATCAATCAAAGTTGAACGCTTGCCAAGGCATGGCATGTTTAGCCTAGTGGGAGGCTCAATTGGAAAAGCATCACAGAACATGACTCATGTATTTCCAGAGTATGGTTGGTAAAATTCCATCACTGCTCCTCCTCCTTCATCAGAAATGACACAGCAATCAGGCACAATAGATTCCAGTGCCCAACTGGAAAGTTTGATAACTGACAAAGAATTAATAAGAATGAGCACAAATAAATACATACATTTTATTGTAAACAGCTGGAGTGCAGAGACAAACATAACAGACATGGCTGCCTGCATGCACAAAAGCTTCATTCATGATTACAATAATTTAGAAATCCTGACACACAAATGAATGAGCTCTCTAGCCAAGCTGTGCCCAATAAATTGCTCTAACCATTATTCAACATATGTGAGTACTTTATCCTTGGTTATATCCATCATGGTTGGGTGATGGTCTACAGAGAGAGATAGAACAAAGCTGAAGTGGTCATATGACAAGTCCCAATCAAACCGTCTTAGCCACAAACACAGGATAAATGTCAGCACATTGACCAGAGCAGCTATTCTGTCATTCTCTTTCACACAACCATAATATATTATGAAATATCAGCAGGGATAACAGAGGATGGATCTAAAGTATATAAAACCTCTGATTTTGTATTACAGTAAATGTAGTTAAATGTACTGGAGCCAGAGGTGTGCACTATGTAAAGATAAGACGCACTCATTCACACATTCATCAATGTGGATAAACTGAGATGTAGATGCAAACGCATGCACGCTGTCGTACACTAGACTCTCTGGGTAATAGTGGTTGCATGGGTGTTAGAGGGGCGCCACTGTGGTTGCACTGGGTTGTCTGCAAGCATAAAATGGCCTACTCATGGTTCCCCTTTGCCTGGGTGGTCTGACTTTGGGCTCGCTGTATGGGGACGGGTACGGACAGACACTCATCCTGCAAAGGTGCGATGAATGTGTGTGGTGGCAGAGAGTGGCAAGACAGCCTCAGCCATGCCCACACATGGAGTGCCACAAGACCCACTGACCATCCCATTAAATACACACACAGCTTGGGTCAGTTTCTTGAGAAACAAATATTTTGACAGAGACAGGCAGACGACGGGGCGTCTCCTCACTTTCTAACTGGGTTACAGCACAGGATGGCCTGCTATGCCAAACAGAATCTGAGGAAACCTCAGACACTTTTAGAGTCATCTATATCAGCCATCCACCCCCCACCTAAACTCTAGACTGCGCTGACAACTCCCGAGGCAAACACTGGGCCATCAGAAGACAGACTGAGGAGGACAGCAGATTCCTTGGGTTTCTAAGTTGTGGCCAAAATTAAAAAAAAAAAAAAAAACATGTCCTCCTTCCAATGATATTTCAGCGGGCAGATCTACAGCCTGCAGGCCTTCCAGTTTGAAAAAAGTGTCATTCTCTCTCTAACTCTCCTCACATAAGTGCCAGGCTATTTTGGTTTCCCAAAATATTTTCTATGGCCTGAAGAGGTGCTTTTATATATTTGTCGCCCATGCTGTTTGAAAGTGCCAGCTGAAAAGGACCATTCACTGGCCAGAATCAAAGTGTTATGGCCAAGTGAAATGGCTCTCTATTGAAATGGAAGGCCACTTCAGTCAGCTCTTTTGGTTGAGGCTTTGACTGCTGTCACTTAACCATATTACACAAGCTATACTTTTCTGATATCATATTTCGGTTATGCTTAAGTTTTATGTAAAATATCTTCATACTGCAGCTCTTTTATCAAAATTAAAAACAAAGTGAAGATTTGAAAGTGAAGATTTATATCATTTGTACACAACGTGGAAATTATAGACATCATACTTTGACGTTTACATGCTATCTTCTTTCTTTAAGCTGTGAGTTAAGAAAGCACCATCCATTATTGATCAGGCTATCTCCAAATGTTCTCATTGAGTAATAAAGAGTCGTTCAAAGACAGTGCATTAGCATTAGCAGACAGCGAAAGCCTATCAGTCACCATCACTCCCAACGTGACGAGACTGATTATAGAAGATTATAAAGCTCTATTGATTACTGCCTGAGGGAGCAATGGAAAGATACTTCATCTGCATAGGAAGAAACTTTTACAGCTCCCTAAACTACAATACTAGATGGCTACACGCTAAACTACTGTATTAACGTTCACTATAGGAGCTATGGTGTGTTGTTTTTCTTTATCATTACTGAACACATATTTACCACCAAATTCCACCAGTGGTTTATAGCTTTTATCTTCACAATAATTAAGGCAATACACTGATTAGATAAACTTTTGTAGCGGTAGCACTTTGCAATACCAGAACCACCCCAAACACAACACTTTTGGGGGCGCTTACAAGCTTTAGAAGCCATGTGGTCATAACCTCCTCTGTACCGCTTTATCCACACACACATGCACACTCCATATTCCTTCCTCCAAACCAATCATTATACCCATCCCGGCCACAGCCTGAGAGTCCTCAGGTCCACAGAACATACTTAGTTGTGGTTAAAGAAGCACTTAGATCCACTCAGCGCTCTGCCATACTCTGCCCAAGAAGATGGCGTTCTGGTGGGATAGAACTTGTTTTACGAACTTCCTGCGATCATCCATCAGCCCGCTAAAAAGAAATGGGTGGGAATAGTGGCTACAGTCTCTAACCTCAAGTGGAGCCTAATGCAAGGGGCCCTTTTTGGGCCAGCTCTCAAGCCAAACTGCATAAGAAATAATGCCATCAATTATTAATGTGCCACTGGCTTTAATATTTAATGGTGGTGACATGTAATTTACACTTACACTCCAGAAATCACAGGGACAGACCAAAATAAACAAGTGTGTTTTTTCCAAAGAATAGGGAATGTTACATGAAACCTGTCCAATGGGCTCTTATTTCACAATCTGCTTTATAAAGCAGCAATATGCTAATGGTTTGATTCATATTGGAAAGGACTGAGCAGCAGATTTGAATGCTCCATTTATCAATTTGAATAAAGTCAATACAATTTAAAAGGCACATGGCTCATTTATTCCTGAGAAAAGGGATACTTTTTGTTTTTGACTCTGAGAGGCTGAGCTCAAGCAGTATCAAGGAATTATAGATGGTGAACTTTGAGTTAACACCTTTTGGAGTTACTGATTATGTGAACATGTGTTTTCCATTTGAGAGAGCTGCATGCACACACCAGAGCAGTGGAGTGACCCCAGGCAAGTGTAACACCTCCTAAGATGTCCTAAGGAGAAGGCCTTCTATGGAAAAGGGTCACTAAATTGAGCAGGGTGAAAAAGACAAAGTGTATACTATGTGTAGAAAACCTTAATGTGGATAACACATTTCATTTTGGGTTATCAAACACATACATGCACTGATTATAATATAAGAATTTACAAAATTTTATTTTGGTATATTTTATTAACCAGACTAAAATACATCAATATTTATTTATGTGACTGTTTCCTTATCCAATTTCTTTATGCAGTCTTTTATACAACATTCACAGCAGGTGCCGAAGCTACAGTCCAACTTTCACACTTAAGGGACATTAGCATGTGGGTGTCTAAGTGTCAAATACAAATGATTATAATCATAACAGGTGTGGTTGGAATGGTAATGTCCCAAATGGTATCCCATTATGATTCAGTTCTGGCTCCCGTTAATTATGTCCCAGACAATAATTGGACTTACGTCAAAAAAACATACTGTCATGCTGACCTGCTAATGTCCTGGTAACCTACTTTACCAAAGAGAATGTGTGAGACAGACAGATTTAAAATATTTTTTCAAAGAAATGCAACAAATGCTCAAAGTATTCTTATAAACAGTAAACTTAGATCAAATGTTCAGTTTTAAGTGGTGTTCAATGATCATAGGACTTAACTTCACCTCTTGTGCACTCAAAGCAGTGAAACCACACCATATGCTTTCAGGGCAGTGTGCTTACCACTGATAAACATTCCACAGACTGTGGTGGAAAGCAGATTTTTTTTAGGAGCTGCTGTGTGCGTCTTTGTTAGCCAGGAGCCCATGACTACAGCCAAATAGGAATTCATGTAAAGTTGTGGGGCTCTGAAGGGCCTATAGGAACTCCTGCGCCACTGGAGGGCACTGCTCGGAAGGCCTTCACACAGTGGGTTTTGTTGGGAGTGTAAGCCAATAGAAGGCCTTGTGTCTTTAGACACATTAAATAGTGTGAGATACAAGGTTGAAAGTGAGACCCAATATGAGTAATATTGACACGATAAAACAAACTCACAGAAGGCAGTGTTTGAGCAATTTATATACAAAGTAATATTCAAGTGTCCTAACACTATATTGTTGAGACAGTATTTCTGTGGTGTAGAGTACTTTTATTACCAAAAAAAAAAAAAAAACACACACACAAATGCCACACAAGGTCTGTACTGTAAAAACATGTCTCCTTTTTTTAGGCAAAAAAGAAAGAAAGCAACCTACACTGGAAAGCTACTGGCTTTAAGTTTTTTCAAATTAAATAGTTTGGCCTCAACACCTCCACTGACCACAATGTCACAAACACTTATATCCTCAATGGAGAAAAAAATGCACAGTATGCAGCAACCGTTGGCTACAAGTAAGTGCCGAAATAAAGCAGCTGCAGATCAACAGTGAATGCTGACTCAAGATTCAGCACTAATGCTACACATGCTACCTCAGAGCTGGCCATGTTTGCTGGAAAAGAAATTGTCAAATGGGTTTAATTTAAGGGAGCTAGTGGTTAATAATTACAGAAAATGACAGACTGTATCTGGAAATACTGTTTTAAGTTTCACTGATATAAATTGAAAGGCAATGGTAAAACTGGAGAATAGTTGGCATGCAAGGTTGAAATGGCAAAGGAAGTCAAAAAGAAGTTGGAAAATCCTTTGGAGATGCAGTAGTATTGCGCTTGACTGATAGCCCTTAATGTGAGGATATGATACAATGATGAAGCTCCAAACCACTGACAGCGCTGCGCCTGGCCATGTGCGCTGCTGGAACTGACGCCTGCAGAAGCTCGGGCTTTATTGGAGGTGGGCAGACATTCAAGTTTCTCTTTGACGCTCCACCCTGCAAGCCACTTTTATGGTCCTGTTTACTAGCATGGGCTTCCAGAGATCTTTATCCAGTGGGCCTTTGATTTGCCAGAGCTCGCATCCCACATCCCATATGCAGTGGCAGAGACACGGGCCTTTCAAGACACACAAATAGAAATCTGGGAGTCATTTCACAGTCAGTTTTTTTGTCTAACCCCCCTCTATACCCCCCTCCCCCCTATTTTATTCCCATCTACACACACCCTTTGTCTTACCCCACATCTTCAAAAATAATTACGGAGAGCTCTTTGCAGATGTTCCTCTTTTTTCCTCTCATTTCTTATTCCCTTCCAGATCTGAAAAGATCTGTGGAAATTTGATGATACACAAACAAAGGGGACACAGTCTTACAATGAACTGGTGTCATGCTGTTCCTCTCAGATGGGCTACAACAGATAACTGGAAATGTCAGGACACTTAGTGTCATATCAAAAAATTATAGCAACTGCAGTATAATTAATAACTTATAGTTTTAGTCTCCTATGACCAACACCACATTAAAAAGGCCTTCTTTAAACACAAAGCAGCTAGAATACCTGCTGTGGCTTCAACTGCAGGTGGTCAATGCCTTTAAAATAGACTCAGTGTACTTACAATTAATAAGAGCAAACCGTGTGCTTTTCAAGTCATTAAAATAATACAGTGTTGTTACCTGAAAACCACAGACCGGACCATGTTTATAATTTCAAAAAAACACTGCATGTAGTTCACAGATGACCATTAGAAAAGGAACTATTCGAATGTGCCCATTTAGCCATTTTACCACCAGCTTCTGTGAACTGTCATGGCAAGAGTCAGCCTTGCCAAGCACAGTACACATACAAGAGAAACCAGACAAGGTCGGAACACCAGCTGGCCATAACCAGTCTTGTCACATAACCATAGTCAACAGGAAGTTGTGGAATGGGAAAAAAACACAGAATTTGTCAAGTTTAAGACACCAGTGAGTGAGCCTTCCTCTCCTATTCCCACTCTTATTTCATTAGCCATTCATCAAAGTGCCACGAGCAGCTGCTACAACCTAACATGTCAGACAAGCAACTCCCAGGTGTGCCTACTCAGCCAGTTGGTGACAGCTGACCTAAACCATGCCAGCTTTATGATGAGCCAGCTTAGAACACGGAACATACAGAAAATAGTCAATGATGACCCCCAGCTGTGAGAAGAAAGTTGGGTTGTGAGTCCGCCCCTTCTGCGGAGTCCAGAGGAGAGGTGTGATTTGGGTGAGAAGGTCTGTGTGTGTACGGCTGAGGCAGGAAGCTCTGACTGAGGGAGAAAGGGTCAGCAAGTCTATATAACGGTTTCCGAATGTGTGAGAGAGAGAGGTTTAACTGAAACACATAGCTCCTCGCTCTTAATGCTCCTGTGGTTTCCTTCCTCAGCTCCATGGCCCCAAACCCCTACAGACACCCTCCCTTTTCACTGCTACCCTCTAAACCGTTCTCTCCCCACCACCGACCCTCCCATCCTTTTCTTTTGTTTTTGTGGTAGAAAGAAGATGATGCTTATTTGGGTCTGGCCGGGGCCCTGACTCCGCTGCATGGGAGGAGATGTGGTTTCTCCAGCTGCTGCAAATCCAGAAATGAAGGTCTTCACATATCATACACCCCCACCACCACCCATTATTGACAATTCTGGTGGCAGCAGAGATTATCATTCAGAAGAAGGCTTAATCCTAGATGGCCTACAAAATGTGTATTGTATTAAAATGGTAATGTTGTACGAGTATAAACGGGTAGAACATACTGCCATTGATTTTGGATTTGAACTGAGGCTGTATTTACATCTTTCACACTAACACTGGCTACTGTAGTAATCAAAACATTACGTAAGACTGTTGTGGCCATGGTTTAGAAAGTCTGGCCGGGATCCAGGGTCTTTCTGGGGCCCTGGCTTCTCTCTGTACATTAGCCAGGATATTAAAAGGAAATGAAGGCCACCACAGACTCTACTGCTGTGGTTTGCCATCAGCCAGAGCGAATGTGTGTGTTCCAATGGCACACTCTCTGCCCAAGACTTGACACGAGGGCTGCATGCGTTGCGGCAAGAGTGTGGAGAGCCGTTAGGACAAAGGCACGACCACTGTGTTCCAGTTTGTGTGGCTTGTCAGCAGTCGGTGGCTATAGGAAAACCTTTTATACATAACAGTCCAGGAGACAAAGAGACAGACGCATGTACAGGGCTTCCCACGGTCACTGCATGAGGGTTCCTGTGCGTTCATGGACCATTAGCAATAGCTGCAGTGTGAGATAATCCACTGTGGCAGGGTTTTGCAGGGGACTTGCTGGGTGGGACAGGTAACATTCAATTATGGCCCCGTCTGGTGGACAAGCAAAAGATAAAAAGAAAACAAAACAACACATTGTTAAGTTACGAACACATGATGTAGGAACATGGCCATCTTTTCATCTGGTCTAAATTAGAAAAAGAAAGCTGTTTTAATTGAATATTTTCATGGATGCCACCCAGTTTGTTCATGGACTTTTCACACATGACTCAACATAAATAGTGTGTTTAATATCTGAATATGCATGTGTATCTGGGGGTGGGGTCTGTTGGGGATTGTCTTTTAATATAGTTAAGCTGTGAAAAACCTCAAAGTTTTGGCGAGGTCTCAGACACACTTTTCCTCCATCCTCCCTCTCAACAGAGCCATTTATCAGAGCAGAACAGGGGCAAGCTTGCGTGTCGTAAGCCTCTTTGGAGCCACAAACAAATCAAGCGGGGCTCTCCATCAAATGAACTTCCCACTCGACTGGCGGTTACATAAAGGTTTACTCACTCGCCGTGTAAGAGCATGTTTCAGAGGAAAGGCCTACTGATTGAATACATCCATACGTACTGCCGCTGAGGGAAGAAAAATGACTAAGACTCATACAAGATTTTGGAGATTGTCAGACTTTTTTGGCTTCTCCATATATCAACATATGCAGAGGTTAAAAAAGTATGATTGATTTTCTTAGTTCACCGCAGGTACAGGGACCTGGCTAGGTAAGAAGCTGACTACTTTACATGTCTTAATGTCTGAGTCAAGCCAGATTCTTTACACTGAGCCTAAGCTAAAAATCCATCTTCTATTAGAAACAAAAGTGCTTTACCTTGACTCTTACAGTAACCCAGTCCCTGAAATGTGTTCACCATAGGTGTTTTTCTAAGTCCCCGCCCCGCCATACCAACAACATGGTTCCTGTTGACTGTGACTGCAAAGTTCACAAAGAGGAACCATTCACAATCTAGGGCTTGAAGCTTCTACAAAAGCTCAGGTCACAGACAGATGGAGCATGACATTGTGCCTTCTGCTCTGTGGCCTTGCTGCAGCTGGAACACTCACTGATACAACCTGGCCTTCACATTTTGACCTGACCATGGCTTTGGAGTATTGAGTAACTGTGGGGGGTTCTTTGACTCCATTGTTGACAGCATTGATTAGGCTACATACAGGACTTGGAAGTGTGTGTGCAGTGTGTAAGGTGCCAGAGATGGACTCAAGTAGATGACTCGACTAGAGTTTTTTTATGGCTCAGACTTGAACTTGAACTTGTTTATTCTCAGACTCAAGGACTCGTAACGCGGCTCGGACTTGAGCACAAAGTCACACTCAGCGACAACACTGCACAACCACTGCCTGTTACATGTGGTCATAGCAGGACAAGTCGCTCTCATTTAACTCCCAGACCCTAAATGTAACCCAGAGGTTGAGCCTAAATAAATAAATAAATAAATAGGCCTATAGAGGCTACAGCCTTAATTAATCATAATCAAAATGCCATTAAATGTTTTAATGAAATAGGCTAATACAAAGGACTGTAAATTATGACAACTCGACTTATACTCCACTCGGACTAATCTTTGGTGACTTGAACCTGGACTCGGACTTTAACACTGAGGACTTTAAAGTGACTTGGATTTAAAAAGTGTGTGACTTGACTACAACACTTGTAGGTGCACGAGTGATTGTAATGAAAGAGTAGAATTATGGTCTTGAAAAACCAGATGGATGGTAAAATGTCTCTGTTGAGTATTTTGAATGATTCATGGTGATGACAAACACTCAAGCTTGAGACACAAAGTACCCAGTATATTTTCCCTTTGGAACCCACACCATCACAGCTCCTTCTCACATCCGTCCCTTGTGGAGGACAAAAGGGGCTTTTAGGGCCCCGACAACTTGACAGGTGATGAGTTTTCTCTGTCTCATCTCAATTGCTGCTGTTCAGAAATGAGATCTAACAATATTTATAACTACTTCCAATAATAATAATTTAATTTCATGAGAGATCAATACAACTAACAAACAATGTTGCCCAGTGGCAGATTGGTAAAAATAAGCGTTTAGAAATTCAATTAGTGGCCCCCCTACATGCACTTCATAATTTTTAGCGAAACTAAAGCGTTAGTTCAGATTTTTTTAGCGCGATGAGTAGATACTTTTTAAATTAAAAGACATTAGATGAGACAGTGTAAACTTTGGGATATGGGGTATTTGGGTAAATAATGAAAAAGTCTATGTCTCCGGGGCAGCATACAATGGCATGACAATAAAACTACGACAAACAACAGGCTGTAATTTAAGGGGCCTGGTCTCTGAGGGCCACTACTGAGCATTTAGAAAGGCCTGCGACTTACACTGCACATGAATTTTTAAGGACACACTGGGACTCTTCCATTTGACGTCCCAGAGGAGGTGAATCAGTCCTGCAGCCTTATTGCACTTTTCCCTTTTCCTGACCTCCTCCACCCTTTCCTCCACCATTCCCCTTGTTCTCTTTGCTGTACCTATTTTGAAAATTCTGGTTTGCTTTATCCTCATGTCTCCCACTCCCTAGCTGTCTCCTCTGTCTGTGGGCTCTAAAAGCTGAGATGGGACGAACACTTGTTTTCTTCTTTCTTTCTGGCTCGGCCAGCGGGTTGCCAGCGTGTTGAGGAGATTGAGATGCGGCTGACGATGCGGCAGCTGGTTCTTTTTTGGGTTTAATCACTTCCAGAGACCGGCGCATAGTTTGATTTGCTTTTTTACAGCCCATCCTTATTTTTCACATCAGTAACGTGAATGCCCCCCTCAAACCTTCCTCCCTGTACTTTTGATCAAATTTGCACCATATGCCTTTGATGGGAGATGAACTGACTGGCGAGCGTGCTTCTCTTTAACTCTCATTCCCGGTGCAAGTGGTTTGATCAGACCCCAGCCCTGAGACAGTATTATGTTCCCAAAATTGCCTGACTCGAGATAATGAAGGGCTATGATTTTGGGAGAAATGGTTGCATCCTGAAAAAGCAGTCAGTGACTTGACTTAAGACTTGCTCACTGGACCGTTATTACCAAATCAGACGTAGGAATAGGCTGATACAGGCATCAAAGGAAAGGCCGCGTACATCTGATCATGTCTAGCTTGATGTCTGCTCTCCTACACTTTTCTTATTCAATCTTCCTGCAGCAGCCGACGGGATTAAAAGAGTTTTATTTCACCTTGAATTACCATTAGACGTACGCTGCAGTGTAATCCATATTGAAAGACTTCTGGGAAGAGTTTGACCAAATAGGGAAATAAAAGAAGTAGGAAGGATAAAGACTGATTGCTGAAATGAATGCCGCTTTGCTCCCATATCTTTGTCTCAATGAAATCCTTTCCTTCGTCAGAAGCAGAGCCGCAGATCCAATCAATGCCCTTATCAACTGTCTCATCAGGGCGACGGGCAAAATTAACCTCTGGCAATTCACAGAGTAGTGACGCATAGTTTGTGTAATCAAGGCATAACGAGCTTCTAAGAAACAAAACTACCACTTAACCGTCAACTATAGTCAAAAATGGCAAAAGACAGAAAAAGATGAATGTGATAAAGAACAGTTGAACAAATCATTGGTGTAAGATAACCTGAAAAGCTGCTTGAAGTCTACAAAACTAACGGTGTCAAAGTAATTCATCCAACCCAATAATGTTAAGTTAATGCAATATAATATAATTAATGCAACACCATGTAACTTTTTAACTTCAAAATACACAGGCTGATACAATACAATACAATGCTCCATTATGTAACTCATGAGGGTTAAGCATGCATATCTTATACATTTATATTTTTTAAACAAATTTTGTGACATTCAATAAGTACCTGTAAAGCCTCTCTTTTGTGTTCAGGAAAAGTTATCGTTTGGTTTTCAAATACAGTTAAACGTTTTACTGCGAGTTCAACTGCGATGCCATGTCTTTCTCCTGCCTCCTAGTGGCACCTAAATCTGGTTCTGCTTCTCCGCTGCCTGTCACAAAGATCTCCACACAGCTGCGAAGGTTTTTACGGTTGGAAAACAACGGCTCGTGTCAATTGTTAAGCTCACTCAGATCTGTGCTGAAGCAGTTAAGTAGTCTTGAAAAGGACAATGTCTATACTTTTTATTGATGAACTACAAAACCAAGTAAGTGTGTTTATAATGTGATGAATTTATGCTCCAGTGAAGTGTAGTTAAACATTAGCTAACATGCTAGCTGGCTCCTCTGACTACTGCAGGGCTGGGAATCATTAATGAGCAGTAATGAACAGCACAGAGACGGTCCAAATGATGAGTTTCATGTGTATGTATGTGCACAGACAGCATCTTCGACATGCTGAATGCAGCGAGCCTATCAGCAGGCCATCACTATTGATTTATTAATGCTAGAGAATGCTGCTGCGCTAATTGAATTGAGATCCAGGAAGTCAGTTAATGTAGCTGACAGCGATACAGGAATTTAATCTCCCCAGTGCACAGAATTATGACTCTTCCCTATCTGCGCTGTCAGAGGGATAAATAGTAAATCAATCTTTTCTACAACAGGCCTCACTCAGCCTGTGCAGAATGGTTTGTAACAACCTTTAACAATCACTAATCACGCTGTTCAATTCTCTTCATAGATAAATCAAAGTTGTGAATAAGCTTGGAGCCGGAGGCAGACGCACAACTCAAATCCTATAATCATAAAACCTGTCATTATAAAAAGACAATGTGCTCACTACAGCCAAATCACTTGTAACCTGATAGTTTATAGCCACTTCCATTGTCCAAGTCAAGGCAATCATTGTTATGCTACACATTTCAAAATACACTTCCTGAAGTTCGGCCCAGTCCAGCTGGTGTAGTGCCATGTACCACAACCAGCCTTAAAAGACCCAGACCACATCAACGTTTCCACTCTTAAGACCACCGCTACTATGGCCACTACAACCTCTCAGAATATGGAGACCTCTGCCTCAGAGACATAAAGTCTTTAATACAAGCTTGGCTTAATGTACAGTATATGTGTTTTTACAGCTGCTGTTTAGCTGCTGTGTGAAGGTAAAGGAGGAAAGTATATGGCCAGTTGACTGTCCAGAAGAGTGAAGTACAGATACAGGCAGTCAAGCCAGGAGGAGGCCTGGGGCCAAACCACGACAGTGTACTCTCCGGCAGCACCACCCAGCCGGCCAAGGTGTGTGGGCCTGCGGGCGGGGATCGGATGACCCTGGACAGTCAGAGAGTGGAAATGCGTAAGGACACAAGAACCAGTCAGCCATACCAATCATATAGTACATGCATCACTAAATTCATAACCACACAAGACACGTATAGCATCTCCAAATAAAACGGTCAGTATTGCATGGAAAATGATTTAAAACAAAGATGTCAAAAGGAGGACATAGAGAAGAGAACATATTATATATTTATAATATAGACAAACCTGCCAGAAAAAGTAGGAAAGAAAAAACATTTTTGCTCGTTCTGTTTCTCTTCTCGTGGTTAATGGATACATGAGTTATATACAGTACTTATTTTAGTCCCTTTAATCATGAGCTTTTATCGCAACTTCTGCCAAGACCTTCCACCACTCTGAGGCAGGAGCTGCCAAGAGAAATGAATGAGAATGTAGAGAAACCAAATATTGCAGTGCCATGGCGCAAAAGTCAAAACCCTTTTTTTTCTCTTCTCTTTGAAGAACTAAGCTATAAAAAACACTGAGAGCAGGTATTGTATAATGCATGTAAGGATAGGTTGGGTGATATGACAGGAATCTGTGTGGTTAATAATACCTGTAAGTACATGGGTGGAACTTAAGCTCATATAAGTTGTTCAAAGACAAACAAATGTACACCTCAGCATCATATAGCTGTGTGGTTTGACAACATCATTAATCATTTTACAACATGTCCAGATCTGTGAGATCACACTGCTGGCCCTGTGTTGTTGGTTCTCAATGGATGGAAATGTTGCAGAGTGCAAGAGAGGCTCTGGTCAGGCTTGATCCCTGGGCCGCTGCATTAGACAGAGCTAGGGCTGAGGCCACTGTAGCTCTCAAGCCGGGAGAGTAGTACTTAATGCTCGAGGGGAGTGGAGGACCTTTCTGCCCACAACGTCCTACCCTGTGCCCCTTGGAAAACCACAGCTGACCGCCGGGGCACTGGGAAATGAAACCGAGCAAACCACGGGGCAAGCGAGAGCAGCCGACACCCGGGCGGAAAAAACAAAGAGACGGACCTTTTGGCGGCTTGGCGGTTGGCGCTGATGGAGGTATTAAGATATTAATTGCTTTTTGACATGATTTTGTTAAGGTAGTAGGGCAGGCCTGTGGCTTTTCAAAGCGGCCGGTGTAATGGTCTGACGAGGCAAATAAGGTTCAGCTTAGACAAATGGGGCCTGCTTTCATGATATGAAAAAGACAACCCTGCAAATAGGAATGTAATAGATTCTTGTTTGAAGACATTTTAGGCTTGAAATGTTTATCAAGATGGAACAATGATGGTAAAAAGATAGAAATAAAATGATCATAAAAGTTGTTGAAGTTACAGTATCTCAAAGTAAAATGTGTGTCACTTTGTATTACTCTTCACCAACATTCTTTAACATCAAATAAAGGTATATTATTTAGTTAGAAGAATAGTCTTCTCGACTCCAGTAAAGTGCACAAAATTGGAAGCAGTGCCCAGATGAACTAAAGCAGCTCTGACATAGTGTGTAGCGACCTAACACCTTCCTAAGACACCGGTTTTTCCTTTCATTTGTCAAAACTGTGGTTGTGTATGTGGGACTATTTCTTGGCCAAGCCCAGTGATTACTGGTTCATGTTTTAAGTGTGAGGTTGCCATGAAACCAGGAGGGACACACTAACAGTTTGAGTTTGTTTTGTGTCACTACTTGTCCTTTTCCATAATTTAAAGCTAAAAAAAGCCACATATATTAAAGTGCAACACCAAATGACATGCAGTGTGTTAAAAGCTAATTTTGTCCTATTGTTGACACGATAACCCCACTGAGGTGGCAGTGCGTCAGCTGGGGGTGAAGTCTGCGTACAGGCCAGCAGACATAAACAGGTCTGACGCAAGGCCACGGCCTCACACACACTCACCGAGGCAAAAGTTGCACTGGGAGAAGTGAATCACCAGGACACACAACCTGTACTTATGGTTACTGAGTGCGTGTGCGTGGGAGTGGCATGTGTCTGATGTACACTGTATGTGTCTATAACACCGGCAGCTGCCAGGGGATGGGCTGGAGCATTATCATCAGCATCTCTGAGGATCAAGCAGAAGCCCCCAGTAATCCTGGCCTCTCTCCAGGCTCCCACACACCGCAATTAGGATTAATCTTTCCCTCCTCCTTCGATCAGAGCAACACACTGTGGCTGTTCGTGAGTATCTGTGTGTTGTGTGGTATCGGGGGGCAATTAGCCAACTTTGTACTTGGGTCGAGCGTACCCCACCCCCAGGCAACCACTAGGCTATGGGACTGTGGGATGGTGCATAAACACTCACCATGCTCATGCATTTGAAATATGGCGGTAAGATAACAAATTGACCAAAATGGTTGTGATATAATCAAATGTTGGACCAATGGCCACATAATTGACTTTAAAGAGATGTGTCACATTCTGTGGTGAGTTTTCAGTTATGCAGTCCCAGTGTGCAAATATCATTTAAAGTTTAACCCCAATATTTATTATTTGACAATTAAATATATCCTTTTATTGCACTTTTGATGGGTTCAGTCCTGGGTTTAAAGAGGGAAAGGCTGACATCACGGAATGCCTCTTGTGTGGATAATTATGACTTTCACTGATAGGACAGATTACCAGAAAGGTTGTGCTGCTGAGTGTAAATTGAAGGTTGGCAGTTGCAAATGCAACCCAGAGCTCACGCATCAACTGTACATTTACATTTTTGAGCTTGGCAAGACTTTTTAACTAGTTAAGCAGTATGTGTAAGCTTTTTAGATCCATCTTTTTTTGTCTGAAAGGGTGTCAACGTCACTTCAGTAACACTTCTAATCACACACAAATAGGTTGAAAACAAAAGATGATGGAGGAAGAGATGTGTTGTAGATTAGTGCCAGTTTCAGTATATCAAAAGTGCAGCGGTGGACATGAGAGCGAAGACGCTGTGTGATGAGGATGAGGGTGGGGAGAGGTGTCAGGGTGGAGGGACGCCTGCGAAACAGAACCTAGCATTTCACGCCTTTACACTTCACACCAACATCTCAAGTGACCAAAGAGTAAACAAGCTTCAAATTTTCTCCCTGTGTTACACAAATACAGCATTTTTTTTTACAAATGAACAAAGCAATAATCTAGAGAAAAACAACTGCCATACAGATTCAGTTGCAATTTTTATTAAGAATCTTACCCTCACAACCTATTATGTTATTTCTCATGTGATAAAAAGTAAGGAAGTGCAAAATGTCCCCAACAGGCAGCTGCACGCTACAACAAAAGCGTCAAAATCATTTCCAGACTGGCCCGCTTTGGATCAAGGGGATAGAGGGGCACAGTTAGAGGAAAGCAAGGCAAAATAAATTAATTTCAAATGTATCATGGAGGGGGGCAAAGGGTAGAGATCGGGGCGATTTATCTGCACTGACGGACGAGGACAGGACCAGTGAGAGAATTGGGAACAGCATGAGGCAACTGAAAAGTAACGAAGGCGATGAGGTGCACAGATCAGACCTAGTGAAAGACAGAGTGCAAGAGAAGACTGAGCAGTGGGGTGTTTTACATAGGCCCAGTGCATCTAAAAATCCAGGCGGATCTGTTAATCTTTAAGAAAGCCGGCTGCTCGAGTAGGGTTTGATTTGAGCTAAGACTGTGACAGTGATAAACGGCCCCAGGAAATAGGCTCTAGAGATCAGCCAAACACCTGCCCTGCCCTGCTTGAGCTCCAACTCAAACAAGATGTAGAAGCAGGACGTTCACAGTGCCAGCCCAGCAAAGAGAGGACTGCTCTCTGCCACTGCTTCTGGTCAGCATTCAAGAAATATTTCTCTTTTAAATATATAATAATATAATAGGACAATATTAGTCAAATATACATGAATTATTCTCTTAATTAGTTTCATGAACTTTCAAAGCACATACAGACTTGTTCAAAATAATAGCAGTACAATGTGACTAACCAGAAAATTCAAGGTTTTAAGTATATTTTTTATTGCTAAATGGCAAACAAGTTACCAGTAGGTGCAGTAGATTCTCAGAAAACAAACAAGACCCATCATTCATGATATGCACGCTCTTAAGATTGTGCAATTAGTTGAAAGGGGTGTGTTCAAAAAAATAGCAGTGTCTGCAGTTGACTGTACAAACTCAAAACTATTTTGCACAAACGTTTTTTGTTTCTAGGATTTAGCAATCCTGTGAATCAATAAACAAATATTTAGTTGTATGACCACAATTTTTTAAAACTGCTTCACATCTGTTTGGTACCAACTTGTGGCACCTCTCAGCTGTTATTCCACTCCATGATTCTTTAACAACATTCCACAATTCATTTACATTCCTTGGTTTTGCTTCAGAAACAGCTTCTCGATTGGATTAAGGTCCGAGGATTGGGCTGGCCACTCCATAACATTAATTTTGTTGGTTTGGAACCAAGACTTTGCTTGTTTACTCGTGTGTTTGGGGTCATTGTCTTGTTGATACAAACATTTCAAGGGCATGTCCTCTTCACCATAAGGCAACATGACCTCTTCAAGTATTTTGACAAAAGCAAATGTATGTATGCGATAAATAGGCCCAACACCATAGTAGGAGAAACATGACCATATCACGATGCTTGCTTCACTGTCTCCACTGTACTGTGGCTTGAATTCAGAGTTTGGGGGTCGTCTCACAAACTGTCTGTGGCCCTTGGACCCAAAAAGAACAATTTTGCTCTCATCAGTCACAAAATGTTCCTCCATTTCTCTTTAGGCCAGTTGATGTGTTCTTTGGCAAATTGCAACCTCTTCTGCACATGCCTTTTTTTTTTACAGAGGGACTTTGTGGAGGATTCTTGAAAATAGATTCACACAGACGTCTTCTAACTCAGTCATTCCCAAACTGTGGTCTGCGGACCACTAGTGGTCCGTGAGGGTACTGCAGGTGGTCCGTGGAAAGGCAAAATAAAATAATATTTTACCTTCATTTTACCTGGAAATTCCCATAAAAAAATAATAAAAGAATATGTAGGCCTATATTGATATAACATTTGCATTAAATTGTCAAGTTATTGTGCGATTACTAAAATAGGCCAGTGGTGTTCGGCCGTGACGTTCAAGTTTAGTGTCGTTATGGATCGGTGGATAGCAACAGGTTCTCTGAAGAGAAAAGAGGCAGCCGTTGTGTGCAGTAAACTTTCTTTTAACAAGCCTGTTGCACACTGATGTGATGACTAGTTATAGTAGTGCTAGTAAGCCTATTTAGAGGTGCGGATTAATTCAGGTAAGACTGTGTGTAGACATTTTATTATGTGTGTTATGAGGTGGTCCGCAAAATGTTTTGATTACAAATAGTGGTCCACACACAGAAAAAGTTTGAAAAACCCTGTTCTAACTGTCACAGTACTTACAGGTAGTCTCTGATCATCCTGGAGCTGATCATTGGCTGAGCCTTTGCCATTCTGGTTATTCTTCGATCCACTTTGATGGTTTCTTCCACGTTTCTCTGGTTTTGCTCCATTTTAAGGCATTGGAGATCATTTTAGCTGAACAGCCTATAATCTTTTGCATCTCTTTATAGGTTTTCCCCTACTCCAATCAACTTTTTAATCAAAGTACGCTGTTCTTCTGAACAATGTCTTAAACAATCTATCTCCTCAGGCTTTCAAATGCATGTTCAACAAGTGCTGGTGGCTTCATCCTTAAATAGGGGCCACCTGATTCACACCTGTTTTTTCACAAAATTGATGACCTCAGTGATTGAATGCCACACTGCTATTTTTTTTAACACACCCCTTTCAGCCTCAAGAGCGTGCATATCATGAATGCTGGGTCTTGTTTGTTTTCCGAGAATCTACTGCACCTACTGATAACTTGTTTGCCACTTAGCAATAAAAAATATACTAAAAACCTGGATTATTCTGGTTAGTCACATTATTATACAATATTATAGAAAAAAAGTAAAAATGTGTGTGAAACTTAAAACCTACTCACTGACATGCTCAGAGATAATGTTTCTAGTCTTGAATGGCTCCGCGTGACTCCTTGTGAGATTTTACAAAACATTGCTAAAGGTGTTTCTTAATGAAATAACATCCATTCTCCACTGACATCCTCAGCAGCAGACAGACCCAACAGACTGGCTAAAGTCAATTTATGCAGAAAAGTGAATTACAGGGTGATAAACGATACTTCGGCAGCACAGCAGTAAACTGCTGAGAGTAGCTAAATACTAATGTGATTTGTGAAGGAGTTTATAAGCTGTAAGTGCTGGGATGAAATGACTGACCCCATTGGAGGAGATAAATAGGAGGAGAGAGTCTTTGTTTTGCAGAGGAGTCAACTCACAGGGCAGCGGAGAAGAACAGATTAACTTCTGTTAGTTATGTACTATCCTGCAGAAAAAGCTTTCATCAATGAACATGCAATGGATATAGCTCTTTGTTTCCTTATGGGATGTCCCTTATATTAGTGGAGTCCAAAAATATCTTCCTAGGCGTGCCCCAGACCGTTCTGACCTACATGGATAGACAGGCCCTCAAACACTCAAATATTGCCTATCACCATGAGTTGCTGTGTTATGCAGTGGGAGGCTGAAGTGGCCTTTGTGGGCTGAGCTGAATAACTGTGTCCACTCTGGCAGGGCCTCAGAGGACTGCTGCCGCCTGCTGCCTCAGCCCTGGGTACAGGCTGCCAGGCTGCTGACCAGCCTCCATGAACCCCTGCCAAGCTCCTGACGCCACCCTGGGTGGTCCTGCTTCATGCGGCTGAGGCAGGGCCCTGCTTGAACGGCCCCCTCCTCCTTCAGTGGCTCTCAAGCAGCCGCAAACAGCCTCTCTGTGTTCCCATGTGCAGCGCCACTGACAATTACTCAATGTTGCAAGTTATATTTTTATCATCAGTAAAAATATATTCACTTCTTCAGAGCTGTGAATGTACTGACAGTTCTGAAGAAGTGAATAAGGCTGAGACGATTATATTTAGGCAGTGCATGAATCTGTGTCTGTATATTTGCATGTTTTTTATGGTAAACTTGTTACTGACACTTAAGAAACACAGACCTCAGTAACATCTACCACAAATAACTATGTTTCTTTCTTCTGTCTTTATTTGTCAGTGTCTTTAACCATCTGCCTATCTTCTGGTCAATGACCCATAACTAAAGGTTAAAATCATCAAGAAAACACAGTGAAATCATCAGTCGATGGCTGGTTAAACAATTTGATTTGGAAACCAACTGTCAAATTACATAAGAGGGACCTGAGATTCTAGTGTTACAGATATCACAGCATCCAGCCAACAAATCAAGCCAGAACAGTGCTCCCATTCCCGCCATTCAGCCTACTTTGTACTTAGACTCATGTTGCCGAGGGGCTCTAAAGGTAATTGTGCCAGGCTCCTATGTTGTATATGACCAGCCCACCGTTGCATTACTGCTGGGCCAAAGAAAACTCTTTTTTTGTCTTGTCTCTCTGCGTTTGGACCAGTAATTCATGACTCCTGCGACTGATTGCGGACAATTAAATTCATTAGAGGTCGTTAGCGGGAGTCACTTACCGCAAGGCTCGCCGTGAAGGTCGGATGGAGCTGGCAGGAAAAAAGGGGGAGATGAGCATAACTCTCTTCTCCGACCTAAACGACGGCATTATGGACTGCCAGACCCCAAACACATGAACAAATATTCATGTGCCCCTCCCTCACCTCCAGCAGTCGCACATAAAAGCCACACGTACACCAAAACCACCCATGCTGCCAGTGATACCATCAGCCAAAGTCTCCAAAGAAAAGCACCAATGTGTATTAGCAGTATGTGTAATCACAGGGCCTTTGGGGACCCTAATGGATTAGTACACTAACACACTGTCAACTCTGGGCCAAGCAGGGCCACTCTCTCACACAGAACTGCTGTCAAATGACACCATCGCTGTGAGGAAAAGTCCTAATTGCCCCTGTTAGACATCAACAGAGGACTTCATAATACTCAAATGACTCATTTTGGGCCCAATGTTTTCAACCAGTAATTAGTAAAAGGCAACAATACAAACAGCATATCCACAACAAGCTGTCATCACTTTTATCAAAATGTACTTTTTCATGTCTGCATTGTTTTGAGCACAGATGCAGCACAGATGTGTTTACTTCAGTAAGTTCACAACAATTATTCCAAGTTGGTTTAAGCAGCTATATATTAAATTGAACGTACTTCAAAATACTCACGCTTCTGTCCGACCAGCTTGATTGGTCTGTCAGGACTGGAGTGGCTGGACAGCTGTTGTAGCCACTGTGTGCAGTGAGTGGATCACCCAGCTGTACGGCATGAATAATAGATGCTGTTTATGAGTGTATGTTTTCCATCTGACCCCTGGGTCTACAGTCAAAACTGCAGCAGGCCTCTTAAGAGCTGAAGGCAAAGCCCAGCAGAGTGAGCTGCAGAGACAAATGAAGTTCGTCCAGGGAGGCAAAGGGTCATTTAGTGGCAGGGGACCCCCCATCAGCCATCAGTGACATGTTCAATCAGGGCTTTACTGTTATACACAGAAAGGCACACATTTTCCTGTTGATGAAACTGAACCGTTTACACAGAAAAAACAGTAAGGAGACAATGCACTTATACTGCCTTATAGAAGGCCCTGTGTGCACACTCAAGACATTTCTATTTTTATTAAAGTACAAGATATCAAGTTTTTATAATGTGTTGCACCAGGAGAAATAAAGCGTCTGAAAAAAGTGAGAAAGGAGATTTATAATATATTTAGGTTTTCAAATGGAAGCTTAAAAACTCAGGAGTGGCAACAACAGATCCACTGAGTTGTCCAAAGGAAAATTCTTCCGTTATACAAATTTGCTTGAAACAAAAAGCTTCCAATTTGAATGAGAATATCTCTTTCTACCACTACAGTACTTTTGCTGTGATTTCAGTAGACACCCCTTGTTGGGTATAATTTTTGAACACCACAACTACATACAGGCCTTTTACCAAAAGGTCATGCCACCTCATATTAGAGAAAGCAACCCTCAGTGTGGACCAATTAAGAGCCCCACTCTAGCACTCTTCTAATGACACAGGGGTCAGTGAATGTTTGACGTGTGTGCTTTACAAGGTGGTTACACGCTGTGGGTCCTGAAAGCATTTTCTGAAGAGAGATTTTGGTTTGAGGATAACGAGCAAAGGAAAAAGAGAGGTCATCATGCACCTGATCATGTTTTAAACCTCCGACTAGTTTAAACACCACCTGTCTAAGAGCAACATGCCTGAGAGCTTTACATTTGTAGTGGAGTTTGGAAGTGAGGGCATGCATATCCTTAAAATGTCTGTCAGGAGTACCACTAGATGGCATGGTCACTTTGAACACACAGAAGAAACCCTCTGAATGAGTACAGAAGTTTACACGTGAGCACAACAATGTGACATGTCAACATGTTCTCGTCTTGATGATTAAGATGTTTTCAACTATCACTCTTGAGTGTAAAAACTTTATGGGAAATAAATGCTAATCAAGGAGTTAATGGCAAAAATAACAGAGAGATAAGAGTTCTAGCTGACTTTGGCCTTAGATCAAGCAACACAATGTAGTCATCAAAGAATGTTATGTCTAAAAACACTGCTTACTTTGCAATTACAACCTGTATCTTCAGCAAAATGACAGTCAACAGTTCTTAGATAAACTGTATAGATGTTTGAGTGTGTGTGCACAGGTTCATATGAGTGATCACAGTTTTAGGCTGCTGAATAATTCATTATCCCCCAGTGTGAAGACTAACACTAACAAAGGGGAGCCATTAAAGATCCATGAGGACATCATCACAGGCCGCCACCCGGGCCAGGCTTCTCCACATTGCTTCCCTGGGGTGCCTCGTCCAGCTCCAGACCCTACAACATGAGCTCACTCCTCCGCCTGTAGCTGCTACATAGGGTAGGGGTCAGAGGTTAGCAAAGCAAAGGCGTGACCCGCGGTGCTAATGCACTCGTAACACTTTGGCCAGAGTTAAACAGAACACGCTCTTAAGGAGGACCACACACACAGCCTACAGCTTTCTGCATTTTTCCCTTTTTCCCACTCACTTTCCTTACTTTGGGCTAAGGCTCAAGAAAAGTTACATCTGTAGCTGCGTTGTTTTGTTTTTTTCCATAATTTTTTTATATAACAGAAATAGTTAACATTTTTGAATCCTTGTAAACAGGTGAATGCTCATGTCCTGTAACATATGTATACAATCTTATCTAACAGCTTGTGTAATGACTATTTCCAAAGTAGCAATTATTGAAAGATAAGCATCATTTCACATGTCCACTGCACTAGCTGCTCTTTATTGTGTTATTTGAAACCATCTGAATGTGCTCAGGGCAACTAGTGTGCTAGCAGTCAACAATTAGCTCACATTAGACCCTCCCATGGGTGGAAAATCTAATCTAGCAAGCGTTATCACAGATTTTCCTGCTTGTGCAGATATTGTACAGTTGGTTGGTCCACTACTACATGTCCAAATTGCTAGAAAAAAAGCATCTTAAGAAGTCAGACATGTCACTTTTTAAAGATGCTTGGGTTGAAAGGTCACCCAGCAACCAGAATGGCAGCTGACATTTTGGTGATGAGCATAATCCTTTCTCCAACAGGAAGTCGAGGTGTATGGGAGGCTGTCGAGTGTGTGGTAAGCTGGCTGGTCAGTGGTGGACCTAGAGTGGTCTGTCTCCAGCAACCATGGTGCTTTCTAACAGCAGTGGCAGCTCAGAGCACTGATATATTGTGGGCATTATCATTTGTTAAGTGCCCCTTCACCTCTAGTCAGGAACACTTAACACTGCCTGTGGTTACTAAATGCTGCAGGACTGCCAGTAGCAAGGTAAAATATTCATTGTCACAGAGTGGTGGTTTTTCTCTACAACAACCCTAAAAGCCTGGATTGGTTTTTAACCAGGGCCCTAAAACCAGACTACGTAAGTGTGGCATTTAACTGGACAATGTAATGGACCTTAGTAGCATCTTCCTGTCTTACCACAAAATCACAGGAACTGTAAGAGCAGAAACAATGTGAGGGGCAAGTCCTCTAAAAAGACATATGACATACATTGTGCAGTGTAATGTTTTCAGGTGGCTGGTATAAGGACCAAAGAACCAAAGGGATTTTTCCCAAGTCCATGAAAAGTCATTCAGGTCAGCAAACATTTTTTATTTGAATGTGGTTATTTACAGAATGTTGCTTTTAGAAACCTTCAAACCTTTTTCAGTGCAGTTGCATTTTTTAAAGTGGGGGACTTCCCAGAAGACCCTGAGGCCTGTCCCCACTTTAACCAAACCACATGGCATTTACAAGTGTGTCACAATCAACTGTGTTCTCGTATGGTTCCTGGTTAGCGCTGTTCTTCTCGCTGCCTGCAGCATTGTTAGATGTAAAGTCAGTAAAAGAGTGGTTAAACAGACACTTGCTGTGTTTTAAAGGGGTTGACAGAGGAGCTCCCACCTGTGGTGAGTCTGGCATTTGGCAGCCCATAAACGTCTGCCCCACCACTCGTCTTTTTCACTCTCTAGGCCATGCACTCACAAATGCACAAGTATCGGGTGCTTGTTTGCACATGATTCTCATCGTTTGGCTGTGTTTTTAGCTCCTGAAACAAGTGAGGTTGGTTTTGCCGTCAGTCAGCCTGAGGGCTGCCGGGGTTGTGGGGTTCGAGGGGAGCCCTGCCCCCATGGGTGCTTGGTATACTTGGCCAATAGACACAGCAAAAGGAGGCCTGAGGCCAAGCACAAGCCAGGCTGTGGCAGGTGTGGCTGTGGGAAATAAAAGGAAACTACTGCCACTGCTCATTGCAAATTCCATGTAATTAGAAGACTAGACTTATAAGAGGTGTGTCAAAGAATAATAATTCATATCAAAGTGCTCAGATTATCACACCTTTTTAATACAATAATAAAGTAAGGATAGTGGCGTTTGACAGTTTGTGTAACTGTTCTAAAATGTCTAATAAATGCACTTCTTTAACAATACCCAAAGTATTTTTGTAATGTGTATATATTATGCAGGAAGAGAAAAATAAGTATTTTAAAATACTCTTTCTTGGTGACACATAACATGAACAGGCAAATAACCACATGACCACACAACAACCACACTCACTATTGGTAACAATAGCATGTTTATTTAAGAATTATTTCATAAAAATTCACTATTATTTTTGTTAGAATTAGAGTTGAAAACTAAGAGGCTTACCAATATGCTATATCATCAGAATATCTGGACTTCCCAAAACATGAAAGGGATCATCATTGGAGATTGCATGAAGCCATTTAAGCTAATCCTGGAGAGCTGACAAGTGGTGTCTGTTTTCTTATAGAGTCTACCAAATATTTCTGCAGAATATGCAAAGTTACTTGCAAATGAGAACTCCAAAGGTGGGCGAGATGCTGTGGTTTGTAAATGTGTGACTTGTGTGACTGTTTCAAGAGTACATTCACAACATAACCTGAAGATGCTTGAGAACTTTCCAAAGAATTGATAGAGAAGGCATTTGAAGCATCACTACACTCTTTGACATTTAAGAGTCTAGCACTACCACTACACTCTTGCTATGCAAGTGACACATTGCACTTAATGTTTTCCTGATCTCTGCTGAAAATTGGATGTGCAAAAATTCTTTTTGGTCAATCCACATGATTATATTTTTACAGTCACTGTCTGTCATCGAGTTTTGGTCAATATTTAACAGACTGTATTCCCACGCTGACTGACCATATACGCAGCACATGGGCCGAGTCACAGTCTTTCTCATGAAACCATGTTGATGGCCATCAAAAACCCAATAACTTCCTCAGCACGTCAGCTCACTTCCGTCTTCTGCATGTGGGGACCTGCCGTTGCCATAGTTCCTGAGACAGCATTTGCGTGCGAGCAGCTTAGACAGTCGTCTGGGGTTTCACGCATACATAACAGGAAGATGCTGTCGTACTTCTCAACCGTTTCTCACTTCTGCCTTCTTGATTTAGGGAGGACTCTGGGGAGACGCAATACACACACAGTAATGGCAAACATAGGAACCCTAATGTTGTGATACCCCGCTTGCCCTCCCTCTGCAGAAATGTCAAATTAATGCAGAAACAGCCATGAATTTGCCCAAAAAGCATTTCAATGATCACTCTTATAATCTTGCAGGCTCATAAAATAAAAGAAGTCAGGAAGGCTGATAAAATCACAAAGAAGATCTAAATCTTGTCCATGTCACATCATGGAAAAAGGTTGCTAACAAGTGAGACAACCAGAAGATATCTTATCTTCAATTTTTCATCAAGTTCCGTAAATTGACAGCCTTATATTGACCTGATCTACATAATAAATTAAAAAAACAAAATAATTTTACTGAGAGACAATCATCTTTTGAACTAGGTTTTTGTGTTCACTGTGTGCTAATAAGTACAACACACCCACACTTTTAAACTATTTAGTCACAACGGTGTGAAAACGGGCTGTAATACATATAAGACATACAACCACAGCACCACAGTTGGGTTTAAAACTTGGTAAGCTTTGTCTTGTAAGAGGAAAAACACAAAGTTGCATGTAATACAGTAATAGGTTGCCAAAAGGTAGCAAAGGGTTAACGTTAACAAACTATGAGAATTTAAGATCACTGCTAAGTGGCTGTGGGAAAGTCTGTAACATGTCTGTCGCATGGTAAAAGTCTCTTTCAGAGAAGAGAGTTGTCAAGCCACAGAGGGCAGGCTAAACTGTAAAGTCATACCGGAACCTGTCTGCGGCCAGAGCTGTGCCAGAGCAAGTCTTCCCTATGCCAACCAGTCTCCAGTTTCACACAAGTGTAGCAGGCAGTTCTGCACAGTGCCTCTAACAAACAAACAAACAAACAAACAAACAAACAAACATGAAAGACTCCACAAAAGCCTTTGGCAAAGTAATTAATATACAAGACAATATATGTGCACGTAAAAGTGAGACATGCAGACAGCTGCCTGTTGATGTGGTTAGTTAACTTTATACCTAACCTATTTACAACCATTCTGGTTTGCACCTCCAGAAATGTTTTTAACAAGTTCCTCACATGCAGAACAAAATTACTTTGTGCTCAACCCAAGGCCTGTCAGTAAAGTGGTACAAGGGCACTGCCTTATTCAGTCTGCTTTATTTGGAGTAGATAGTTGTATTGTACGATTACATGCATTTTTTTTATCTATTTATTTAAATGTAGAGTTTGTCTTCACAATATCCGATTCAGCAGCACATTTGCTGCTATGGAACGGGGGCATACACAACAGTGGACAGTGATGCAGCTGCCCATGAATCACTGCAGCTTACTAAAATATCGAATACAACAGGTTGATGCAGCAGTGCAATGGTGAAAGAGCTGTAGAAACATTTTATTATTTATTTTTATGTTAGATCTAAGAGGCTCAACTGAACAGACGTTGAGCAGGAGATGAATAAATTGACCACTATGAATGTCCACCAGGTTAAATCAAGGCTTTGACACAGGTTCAATCTGTGTTCCATGCGTGCTGTTTGGGGATGCTGCATTTGTGACTCAGATAGTACGCAGTGGTTTTTGTGTGGGTGAAGCTGAAGCCTAAAGCTGTCTTAAGATGACTCAACTTAACAGAACCTAGCCAAGGGTTCTGGGTAAGGAGGTTTGGCTAACCAACACCGTGAGAATGTGGCAATATATGTCCTGTTCTGTGGCAACATCAGCCTCATTCCTCTTCTCTGTTAGAGAGCACTGAGAAAAAAGGTGTTTGATTGCTTTATATATTATTATATTAAGTATTGGACTAAGAAATCTGCCTTGAGTTAAAACTTACCAATTAGTGTACAGATGTTTGATATGTACAGAGGTTCAACAGCTTATTAGAAGAGCAGCTATATTTAAAGTCTATTTAATTTGCAGCCACAGTCCCTGTAGGCCACAATCTCACCTCAAGCATCATATCACACAATGTCACCATGGGTCCAGAGCCAAAGTTGTGGGAATAGCAGAGTGCTATTCAACTCCATCCATTGTTTTCTCCTGTAGTGAGTGCACAACTATCTAATCATGTGGGATAAAACTTTCCTTTTGATAAGGCACTGTACTCTATAATCTATCATCTGCTGTCTCTAACAATGTATCCAGTAATGTTACAATTCAAATGGTAGGGTTTGGTAGGTGCTGCAGATCTTGCGCGTGGCATATAGATACATTTATAAAAAGGGAATTAAAAAAAACAGACCTAATTATGCCCTGAAGTAGCACTCTAGCGATAACCAATTCCTCTTTGTCTAGTCGCAAAGAGTGTGTCTGCAGTCAGAATAATGTAGAAGATATGACAATGTATTCACACGCACATGTGTATACGTACATGGCGATAGAAAAAGAGACAGTTCCTTCTCAGTTGTCTGCACAGCATGCAAGCCACCGACCACAACCACAAAGCCCCAGTATGTCAGCAAGCACCTGGCTATACACCCGCTCCCAGGCAGACAGCGATGCAAATCTGCAAAAGAGCAACAAAAGATTACATTTTCGGGAGCTTCCAAATAAGGAGCATAAGCACCTAACGATGTATATAATGTATACAGCGTTTTCAAACATATGCATGGATATCTGTGGCAGATGCAGAACTGTGTGTGCAACGTACGAACCTTACGGCCTCTGTACCTATTAACAGCACTGAGCGTGGGAAACAACATCAAATCTAACACAAACATGATTTTTTATGTTAGATATAAATGTACTCTTTTTTTTAATATATATTATTTTTATTACGTTTTTAAGCTTTTTAACATAAACATAGAACAAAATACACTTTTTCAAAAAGATTATTTTAAACAAATGTGGCTTGGCCAAAACAAAATAATATCTCAACCTCTCCAATGCCAGCAGAAAAATATTAAAACTTTTATTGGAATAAATTTTAATTTTTTTTTTATTTTTAAAGGGATTAGCTTGGTGTAAGTACATTAACTAAAGAAAATAATAGCATCAACACACAAGCTCTTTCAGAAAGGTAAAAACAAGATGGCCTGAGCAGATAACAGCTATAATGTTTACAGAAACTACAGCATGCCACATGTACAGATGTACAGTACATAATATGAGAGTGTGGTTTTGTCTTCAATAATTTGAATTAATCTTTACACAATCTAGTGCACGCGTTAAATTGATAAATGCATATATCATTCACATTATTAAAAAGAGAGTTTCCCTTGGTCTTTTAATAAGGCTAAGAAGATCATTTAAGGGTAAATTATTACCAGTTAATTCTATTAATTTGTTTCTAACTATAATACTTTCACCAAATGCAATGAGTCCTTCCAGACAGTTACAATTCATACAGTGCATACATGCATACGTTTGTACATTGCTATTTACAGTTGTGCTCATAAGTTACCCTGGCAGAATTTGGCCATTTTTTAGAGAATATGAATGGTAACACAAAAACTTTTTTTTTCACTCATAGTTAGTGATTGTCATTGTGTTACTCTTTTAAATCATAATGACAACAGAAACTACCCAAATGACTCTGATCAAAAGTTAACACACCCCAGTTCTTAATTCTGTGTAATGCCACCTTTAACCTCAATGACAGCTTGAAGTCTTTTGTTTATAAGGACGGGTAGAGCGGCCGTCCTTCAACCGGAAGGTAGTATGTTCGATTCCCGCTCTCCCCACAGTTCATACTGTCGTTGTGTCCTTGGGCAAGACACTTAACCCACCTTGCCTCCAGTGTCCGTAGCACTGGTGTACGAATGTGTGTGACTGTAGAGGTGTGTTTGGTGGTGGTAGGAGAAGGTTGAGCGCCGTGTGTATGGCAGCCCCCATCTCTGTCTGCCCCAGGTGTGAATGTGTGTGAATGGGGTGAGTGGAAGCACGATGTAAAGCGCTTTGGGTGCCTGAGAAGGGTGCAAAAAAGCGCTATATAAATGCATGCCATTTACCATTTACCATTTACCATTTATTTTCTCAGATGGTAAAGCTGCCCATTCTTCTTTGCAAAAAGGCTCCAGTTCCTGTAAATTCTAAGTCTGTCTTGCATGAACTGCACGTTTGAGATCTCCCCAGAGTGGCTCAATAATATTGAGGTCAGGAGACTGAGATGGCCAGTTCAGAACCTTCACTTTATGCTGCTGTAGCCAATGATAGGTCGACTTGGCTTTGTGCTTTGGATCGTTGTCGTGTTGGAACGTCCAAGTACGTCCCATGGCAGCTTCCAGTCTGATGAGTGCAAATTTTCGCCAGTATTTTCTGATAACATTCTACAATCATCTTTTCCTGAGCCTTTGTAGCTCACACATCCCCAAAACATCAGCGATCCACCTCACAGTAGGAATGGTGTACCTTTCATTATAGGCCTTGTTGACTCCTCTCTCCAGTAAGTCCTCACGCCTGCCAGCCAGCCCACAGGGCCTGGGACGCATTAGAGGCCAGGGCAGAGGCCGCCCTGAGTGGCCTTCATTAAGAGCACCAACCCCCCTAACACTCCCTCCCACAAAGAAGTCTCCCTCACAATAAAAGCCAGCCCTGGATGATAGATCAGACATGGTTCTTGACTAGTGAGGCGGACCGCCAGAGTCTACGTTCACACAAGATTACAGAGGGCTGAGGATGACAAAGAACAATGAGCTCTGATTTTTAAAAGGCACCAAGGATGAACAAGGAGGCCCAGAAAACTCGGTGTGTGCTTGTCGAGACTGAGACAGTGTTGGGGCCGTCAAGAGTGCCCTGTGTCACCATCACCTCATAAAGCATCCTAATGGACTGGCTCTTATTTGTCAAAGAGAGAGACAAATGAAAGAGAGGCAGCTCAGAGGAGGGGTGAAAGAGAAAGTGAGAATGACATTTTGGAGAAAAATGGTGTGTGCTATTATGTTACTGGCTTTCCAAAGACTATAAAAGGCTTACGCACATATGCCTACATTTACAGTTACAGGGACACACACAGACTAAAACGCACACATGTAGAGGCACAATCAAATGCAGCCGTACATACCCAAGCCCCCTTTTATTATTCTAGGTCAGTTAAACCCACCAAAGTACTGAAATGTGCCATTAGAAAGCAGGTCAATGCTGCACACTGAGAAGTCACAGAAATGATCAAATGTTGCTTCGTGAGTCATAGATTTCTGAGTAAGACAATGATGCCATTACTGTTGAACCAAAGTTGGGTTTGATGTTTCTACTTTTCTTTGACATTTCAGATATACTGACATTAAGCATATTGAGTAAAATGCTTATGTTGTCGTCTCATTATCTTACTGTTTAACTAATAACTTGCAGGACTGTGTAACAGAACAGTGTAAGTGCTCCAGATCATCTTGGGTGTCTTTTAACATCAGTGTCACTTTAAAGTGTAAAGACAAGCCTTTTCATACTTACACTATACACATTTCCTTTGAACTATTAAAGAAACTGTCGGCTTGAAATGGCACTAAACTCACACGCACTCAGCGTCTAAAGTTAACCGCGGTGCATCTGCTGTAGAGGAACATCCTGCCGCACAGCAACTATCATGCTTGAAAGCTCGTCTATCATATCCAAAACCATGTCTGAACCACAGGAAATGCATGTGCGCATGCGTAGACATAAACACGCACAGGTAATAAAACGTAGGAGTGCAACTGACACACTAAATGCAACTCTACAAAACAAAATCCACGTGTAACTAAACTGCATTTGTAGTTCAGGGACAATAAAAGAAGTCTGCAATGACATTCCACCTGTGTTGTGTCAGGAGATCCTGATAGATGCCGTGAGGTCAGTGGGATCAGTTGGGTTTGTGGCAAGACCATGGTCTGCTCTATTCTGGTCTGGACTGTGTGTGCCGAGCGCTGGGGCATTTGGGGTGACTGAGGTCTCGGGTTTACGGGTGCTTTTATGTGAGGCAGCAGCACTTCACCCTCCAGCTGCTTCGGTGCCATGATGTGGTGCCTCTCTGCACCTCAAAGCGACTGTAAATTTACCACTCTGGTGAAGACAAGTGGTTCACAAAACACACAAGCACAATGCGATAAGCACAGGGAACACACAGCACCACCACCAAACCAAGAGGAGCACCCAAGTGTGTTCAGTTTGCAAATTTTCTGAAAAGTGCTACAATGCATCTATATCAGCAAGTACACAGATAAGACTTCAGCAACAACAACCGAATACCCTACAAGCAGCAAAAAATCTACAGTGCTCAGAGATGAGTCACTGTACATTGCTTTAAAAGTGAATATACAAGTCACATTTACCAAATGTGTACATTTCTGTCTCTGGAAAGTGTGCAAATTATCATAGAAAACAATCACTCCTCATTTGGTTGGAATAAGTTGGACAGGACAATGCCATTGGTTCCAAGAATGCAGTTTGACAGTTTGTGAATGACAAGAAGAGCTTAGGCAACGAGATGAGAAATAAAGGGGTTACTACCTGTTAACATGGTACAACTATGTGTTTAACAGTCACAGGTGACAGACCATGACGTTCGCAGAGCAGATCTGTCTTGACACTCGCAGCTATCTTTGTTGTGTCAGCTGTATCGAAAAATACCCACACTCAAAAGTTCGGTGCTCTTGCCATGGCCTCAGAGCTTCCACACTGTGCTTCTTGGTAACTTTGAGAATGGGCCTGCATAGAGAGTGGTGACACGGCAGCCGTCCTCCCCTCCTCTCGATGTGGTTACCACAGTCTCCATGTCTGCTCGAGCCAATAAATAAATAATGGGCCTGGTGATCACTTCCAACTGTAACACTGCACACTAAAACCACTGCATCTGGGAGTGCCGGCCTCACTCACAATGACAACAACAAAGATGCAAACACATGTAAACACAATCTAAGATGGTTACAACTTTTTTTAAAGATTGTGTTTTTCGCATAAATTTTAGCACTCTGTCTGATGTACTTTAAAAACAAAAAGATTTAAGAAAATATTAAATGTCTTAAATGAAAGTAAAAAATAAAAACAAATACCACCTGTGTTTGGAAAGTAGAATAAAACAGAAAAAGAATATGGCCAATATGAGGTGTGAGTGAGCAGTTGTATAAGTGGCCAAAAAAGGGCTCCCATGGCCGATCCCAGGCAGGACTATGGTGTTTGATGCAATGACGGCCACTTCATTATAAAAGCCTCCTCAAGTCCCACGCTGCATTCCACGTTTATGGGGAACATATGGGGAAGCCTGCAATTTTTAGACCACAAAATAAGCCCCTTTGCAGCTGGACGCACGACCGCACTGGGTCCTTTTTGCTTCACGAGCCACACCCGAGAGGCGTAGGACCACTGACAGTGATTAAACCACCACAGTTTTCTCAGCAAAACAGGAGTTATATTAAGCTTAAATACAGGGGCTTGATAAACAAGGCCTGGGCAGGGGAAAAGGAATTGAGTGAAAGAAGGCCACAATGATCTTCAGACTATTTTACCCTCACGGTCATGGGCAGTGCAATGCCATGAGATAGATTTCAAAACATAAAGCAGATGTTTACCTAGACAAAGAAGAAAAACACTGCAAACTAAAAAAACAAAAACAGAGTTTCAAGTGCTTTGTCTAAATCTCAAGTTTGGACAACATTACAATAGAGCCAGTCCCTGCTCTTGCACAATGCTGCAGGATCCTATATTTGTTTTGCTTTCTTTTATTCTTCAGCATAATACCAGACGCAAAATCTTTCCTTGGACCATATAAGGAAATTGGCAATAATTTGAAACAGTCTAGTAAAAACAGAGCAAAAGATATATCACTTGAATGAATTTTGAAAAACAAAATAACATGAGTTACCAGCAGTGTGTCTTTAATATGCATCACCACAAAAACAGTGGTCCCATACTGCGCTGCAGAACCCCCTTTGCAAAGTAACCCCAGACACACATCACTCCAAAAGTACCAGACCAACAAGGCAGCATAAACAAACATAACTCTGTTTTTAATGTTTCAGGTTAGCTTTAACAAGTCAAAGGTTCAGTCTTTGTGTCTGTGCTCTGGAGGAGCTTGGTGCTTAACACAGACAGAGCTGTCATCTGTTGCTGCACTGGCAGGCCCAGCTCATGTTGGAGGCAGCAGAGGTGTGAGAAGAGGAAGCCTCACTGTATATGAGGTTAGATCGGAGGCCTGCAGTGGCCGTGTGGACACACTGATAAAAGCCCTGGGGCCGCGGCTGTGGCCTCAGCGTTCGGCCACACTTGCCGATGCGCCGTGTCATTTAGGCCGCACTGCCGCCTAACTCTGCAACAACTGCTCATTTACAGGGCAGTGTGGGCTACCAGGAAGAACTGCCTCTCTGTCACACACACAACATGGTGCTATGCACATACAAACACATGCTGTGGTACATGTTGTCCAGAAATTAGCAGCAGACACCGGCTTGTATACACTGCGGCAATGTGAACACACATCATGAAATACTCACGTTTTGTGAGAAAGCTAGGGTCACATGAGTGACCAGACTGTGGTCAGGGACTGTTGTCCCGTGGCCAGTCTGTGTGTCAGTGAGACAAGAGAAAGGAGAGAGGAAGTGTGGATACCACAAATTTACAAAATGTCTGTGATTATAAGTATTAGACATAAATCAGACACACGCAGCTATTCAGCCTCTCTGTATTTCATTAATTGTAAAATCTGTAAATAATTAATCTTTATAAATTGTGAACAATTATCAATCCTGTTTTTTTAAACAAAAAAAAAAAGGCAGCAGGGTCTAAAATCACATACTTTTTACTATTCTGCAGGTAGTGCCAGTAGCCACATCAGTGACAGCTTTTCCGTTCTTCAATTTAAACCAGAAAATGAAAAGGTGTGAAAACCACAATCAGGTTAAATCGCGTCGCACTTTCAAAGAGGCAAGGCATTAACCAAAGCCCACAAAAGCAATTTTTTGTGTTCTTAGGTAAAGATCTGAAAAATTCAATCACACTTCAGCATAAATAAACTACATGTTAATCATTAGCTGAAGATAAGAGAAAAATCAATAAAGGGTCAAATGTATAGTAACTGGAAAAGCTGGTTCTAATGAATCCAAGATGATGATACTAAGTGGTAAATGAGGGTGGAGGTTTTTCTGGGCCAAAACCACTGCTTCTTAGAAATGCAGATGTGCTGTGAGTCAGACAAAACTAGCACAGGTCATACAGTCAGGAGCATACAAGACAGAGTAGCAGCACAAGTTACTGCTACCTTTATTTTTTATTTATATCACAGTAGTGTAGGTTCATAGACCCACAGACGTTTAGGTTTATAGACCCACAGTAGTGGAGGCAGGCTGGTTTGTTTGAAATCAGAAGATAATCTTGTGACAATCAATGAAAATTAAGAAAAAACAGCAAATCAAAGCAGGAAAAATGTGGAAATAAAAAAACATGTAAAGCAAAAAGGAAAAGTAGTAGGAGGGAGAGGCCCATGACCTCACGTGACATGTGACGTTGGCTCCACCTCTCACAGAGAAGTGTGTTGTGGAGGATGGCGAAGAAGATGTAGATAGACTGTGGCTAATGCTGACGCTTGAATGAGGCCACCACCACTGTGAACTGAAAAGGAAAGGCAGACCGCGCTCAGGCTAGCCAGCTAACCTCTCAGAGCTCATAGAAGCCGCTACGTGACAGAGGACCACAGACCCAGTCTGCCAATTGGGCCACCACACTACCCACGAGCTGTTAGGTGAGCCCCTGTTTCCCAACCCTGGTGAGTCCATCTCCACACCTGGAGACCCTAGCATCAACTTCTTTTCTTTTACCTCTTGTCTGTGTCCTCTCTCCATATCTCTCTGAAAAGTCTCCGCTAACACATGCTGCTGCTGCTGCTCTCTTTGCAGGCTTGTGGCTTGGAATTCCTGTGGTAGTCACAAACCAAAAGATTTTTAGTTGCAAGCGGGCTCTCAAGCTCCAGCCTTGAGCTTTCCTGTGCTCTCTCTCACTCTTTTCTCCTCTCTTTTTCACAGCTCATTCATGTTGAGAGTCAACCGTCCTGTTCCTTGTCTCAGGTCAGTGGACATTGGCTGTGGCCAGAACTCCAAACTCCGCAGGCTCCTCTGTCATGGCATCCAACAGCATCTTTGACTCCTTCTCCAACTACAGCAGCAGTCTTCTCAGAGGTAAGTGTTGGTCCTCCCTCAGGCCCCCCTCCCACCCTCCGTCCACTTAGCTTGACAGTAGTTTCTTACACAGTCAGATGTAGGAAGCGTGTGCTGTTGTAAGGTATGACTGCATTTATCTGAGGTGGTTTACAGAGACAGACCAGCTTTACACAGTAGCCCTCATTCACTTGACTGATATGGCCCTTAAAGGCCTTTGCCTCTCCACTCCTGTGTTCTGTTAGCTTGATGGAGTAGTGCCATAATGGGATTCTCACCACAGACACTCATTATCAAGTAAGACTCTGTGTACGAATACAAGCTCAGAGTCTCAAAGTGACTTAGCCTTTACTGGAACTCAGCAGCACAATAAAAGAGCAAAAGAACATATCAAGACCAAAGGTTGCTTTCGGTCTGTGTGGTGAGAGCACTATACATGGAAACGCTGAAAAGTGTTATCAATAAAGATGATGAAAGGTGATTCCAGACAGACTGCTTTTCGATCTAGTCTAGCCTCAATAGTTGTATTTCTACATCATTAAAGGTAATTAGGAAGCAAAACTTGAAACAAATGCCTTCATTTATATCAAAAGCCTGAGCAAAGACACAGCCAAAACAACAATGGAGGCAATTCAAACAGATTAACAACAAACTACAAATTTTCTTTTTCAAATTTGACCCAAACTTGTAGTTGTTTTTAAAAAAAAGTCAGATAATTCCCAGAAGACTTTGTTGTTCCTACTTGTCCTCATACAACCATTGACTCACTGAAAAAAAAAAAAAATCTTCTTCCCAATTAAAGCCTCAATTCACTGTTAATTAGAGACTGCCACAGAAGAAGCCCGACCAGCTCCTAATTGTTTGCAGAGTGTATCTTAAACTTTCTGGCTCTGTACATAGACACAGTGAGACGGTATAGGGTACATCTGTTGCTCACATGAGAACAATCCTCTGATATCCTTGCCGCAGTGACAGGAGATGATGTTCCAGGTTTCTCGCAGCTACTACAGACACCCAGGCGTTTAGAGTTTCCTTTTGACATGGCTGCGGCCTTTTTCCCCTTCTTCTTGATAACCGCTGGGTCTGTGTCCCTTTATCTCCTCACTGTTTACAGACTGGTGTGTCGCTCACTTCAGGTTTCATGCATTCCGACTCTCAGACTTTGAGCTGCTTTAAATCTACAACGTATTGTGTCTGATTTAAATTTTGAGCGCTTCACAAAGAGAGCCAGTATTAGGTCAAGAGGGTATATGAAGACGTTGTAATCACTGTTGGAAATCATTAGCAAATATTCTATATCCCTTTACAGTTCATTCTGTCAGGAGAGTGAAGCCGAACAGTGGGAGAACAAAGGCCAAGACTCATTAAATCCTCCAGTTCAATTTGAAAGCATTTCAAACTGGGACTACCTCATGTGAGTAAAATACCCCAGTGGCTGGATTAACAGTTGTGTTACGCAGGCAAAGCAATCTGCCGTAGTTCTCTTTTTTTTTTTTTTTTTTCAAATCAAAGTGAAATCAAGAGGAACTCTTTTAAATGTTTAGTAGACTGTTAAATATTTGGCAGAAAAACTTTGAACTTAACACTTAAACATAAGAGTTCATGGAAACAAAGTGGTTAGCAGTTTGAAAATGCAAAGTTACAAAGTCCAAAGTAATTTTATTAGGATTAAAACAAGAGCTAACTTACAGGTGTATTTTTGTGTTGTTGACATGGCTCTCATCATCCCACTATAAATACAATGTCTGTAGGTGCTATATCAGTATCTCACAGCGCAGCGCAGACAGACCATATGTAACATGTGATGTGCAACATCAGATGCACTTCGCGTGAGAAGCGAGAGCACGGCTTACCTCAGAAACCTCAGTCTTCTGCTCTGGCTCAGAGACACACAAAGCATGCATGCACAAAAGTCACAAATGATGTTGGGGCTCAATATATAAAAGAAAAGGACAAAACTCAAGGGTGAATTTTACATGGGCATGGTGTTGATTTCATACACCTGCTTATCCTCATACCACATTTAAATCAGAAAGTAATTTTTCAAACACACCTAAATTAGCAGAAATGTATAATCTTCAAACTTTTAAATATCAGGGGCTATTCTAGTAGCTTATAGCAGCTGAGCTCGGGCTGTGCGGTTGGTCATATCCTTGGCGTTGTTGCTGTCACCACATTTTCTTCCACTAATTTTTCTCTTTTATACGAGGGTCCGTTTTAGAGTGTTGCGCTGTTGGAAGCCAGCTCCTTTGTGGCAGAGAAAAAGACTCTGGTTTATTAGGGTGGGAATGGTTTTATATGTTTGGCTTATTGCTCTGCATGAATGGAAGTGCACCATGCCTCACCACAGTTGTAGCAAGGTTATTTTGGAGCATTCTATGAGAGTGCTTTGTTCTTGCAAGTTGCCTGAAAAAGTCATGCACAGCTGTGTGTCTTGTGCTAAAAAGGAGAATTTACAGGGAATAAAACTGGAGATTACTTTCATACTTAAAGCCACTGACAAATAAAAAGGCGCTATACAGTAGCTTCAAAAAACGACCAATGTTGTCGAAACACTGTCATGGGTGAATTTATTAGTAATAAAATCAAATGAGGAAAATCTTTATCTTTTCTTTAAATGAATGTGCTTTATTGGAAGCTACTCAAAACCCTGCTGTGTTTAAGGTTCAGAGTGACGCCAAAACAAGAAGCCTGGCTGTGAGATCTGTAACCAGATATTAAGAGTTTCAATACTCTGAAGTGAAAGCAAATAATAAAAAACTCATGATGGCCGCAGAACGGTGAAATCCTGTCTCCAATTTAGCTGAGTATAATATCTATTTATAAAGCTCTGAAGGCATATTGGATAGAAGAAAAAAACCTCTGGACTTGATTAGGCCTGTAAACGTTTCTGAGGTACTTATTTACTTTTTGGCCTGTCTCGCCATTTTCACCGTCTGTCAACACGACTTTATAGAAAACACTTACACTGGGCTTGCCAGTAAGACAGCTTGCAGGTAGTATATGCAGTGTTGATTATGTGGTCGGCTAATCCAAAAACCTCCCCCGCCCTTGTACATGCTCTACTTTGCGTTGGTCAAGGTTAAAGTTGTGCTAAGTGTAGTAGTAAATACAATTTTCTGGTGGTCGGCAAGAAACCACCAATGCCAGATTCCTTGCGGCGGCTTTCCAATCTGATAATAACAAATTTATGCTGTAAAGGTTACGCCGAGTGAGGGGGGGATATGTTTCAAAGGCTTCAGCAACTTCTTTGAATAAACATGGTGTTATAGGTTTCATGTAAGTGCCAACAACAGAGTTTAACATAAAAATGATTTGCATTGTTCATCCAAAGATAGCCTGCATATTCCAAGGTTTGCATCTAATAATAATACCCAGAGGTGGGTTGTAATGAGTTACTATTACTCAGAAAAAAATGTACTTCAAGGAATAGTTTTACTGCACCATACTTTTTACTTGTGTAGATTTGTAAAGAGGTAACTCCTACTCAGTTACATTGGGCTACACTCAACCAGTTATTTAAAAAAAATTTACCATTTATTCTACACATTTTATGCTTTATTTTTTCAAAGTGATGCCGCAGTATCTACCACAGTACTGTGTTTCACCAATCAGACGTAACCCTGCAGTCACATGACCAACACAAACTGTGGAGGCATAGCAGAACAAACTCTTCAAACGCAGCAGGAATAAAAACATGTCAGAGGCTACTGTGTCCAGTGTTGAAACTGAAAAGAATGAACAACCCTGGCCTCATGAACAAAGCATTTTATATTTTTGTCTGATTAAATCATTTCTAAAAAATTAATCAGACATTACGATCAAACAGTTACTCAGTACTTAAGAAGTCTTTTAACCAAATACTCAATTACTTGAGTAATTTATTGGATGACTACTTTTTACTTCTTCTTCAGTAAAATTATTTTGAAGTAACGCTACACTTACTTGAGAACAATTTTAGGCTACTCTACCCACCTCTGATAATACTTTGTTTGACATATTTGCATAATATGAATGAAGAATAATGGGTATTTGACTGGTCGGTCCATTCATGTGTTGGAAGAATTTGTCATGTCTAGACTGGAAACCTGCAGCCTGAAAAAGCTTAGATAATTGAATAATAAGGTGGAAATTGTTGTGACAGAAAATGCTTCTGCTAATTTTAAGAAAAAAGCGGATGAGGTTATTCTGCTTCTATGAGTCATTGCTTCACGGTTAATTTGCTGCACTTACGAGCTGATAATATTTCATAGAGGCCCTTTGCGTTAAAATGATTAAATTGCCATCACTGCTATTAGACTTTTCATGATCTCATTTGTCCTGCATGGAAGGACGCTAAATAAAGGAAATTTTCTGTTTCTTCATTTGGTTTGAAAGCTACACCCAAAACCACAGCTTGCCCTACAACTTTGCAAGACTGGGATGTTAGAAAAAAAAAAAGATGATTGAAAGCTAATTTATAATATTAACATATTTCTGCTCTAGTTCTGCTCAATTTTAAATTTCGAAACCCTGAACATCTCACACCGAACATGAGGTTGCTTTGTGAAACTCCAACCTCAATTAGAGAGATGCGACCTGAGCTTGACTTATTGTTTAGACCCCTCCCTGGATCGGATTCTGCCAACATCCTTTTTGTAAAAACTGCCAGTGACTAAGCAGCACTACGTTCATGGCTGTGCACTTTTGTTTTTGACATTACAGTTACATATAACCCACAAATGACTTTAATGGGTGGGCATGGGTCTGGTGCTGCAAATAAAATGACTTAAGCATATGTAGATCCCACATGTTCAGGAACCAAGAGACCAGAATTTTTTTCTTTTTTTTTGTTCCTGAGATGTGACACAAGAGGAAAGGAAGGCTTGATTTGATCATGTGTGAAAGTTTAGCAAAGATCTGAGGCCCAGAACTCATTCTGTCACCATCAAAGGAATAAGAGGAATGGTTTTTGCAGACAAAATCCTTGCACCAGACTGAATCTTCACTTCATTATGAGCAACTTTAATCATGCTCAAAACATCCTCAAAGTTGTTTCCTTCTTCCCATAAGCAATAAAGAAAAAAGTTAATTACGGTGGTAGAAAAATGCAGATAATGATAGGACATGAGAGGCTGCAGGCTATGCAATGTTTTTTTGATTCTCCACTTGCTCCATTTCTCTGACTTGTTTACATTTAGATAATTGTCATTGGTGCAATAAAACCTGTTTTTGGGGTTGTTTTATCCTCTTCTAAAAACTTTCACCACAAGTTTGGGGTTTTCTATTCTGTCCACTCATCACAACCACTACACTACAGTAATAAGCCTCTTAATTATGCTTTAGTGTTGTGACAGAAAGAAGCAGCAATGTTGAAAGATATAAAAAATTATCCTTACATTTCATTAAGTGAAAATAGAAATTCAGTTTTAAATGCTGGTGCTTGCATTTTTTTTTATTATAGCACAAGTGTTATTTTTTTTGTTTTGTTTTTTGCTTTTTGTAAAATGTCCTCAAGTAAACTCCAGTGAGTGTGGGCTTTCTCTACAGCAGCTCACTTCTGCATTAGCTCAGTAGGAAAAACCGTGCCAGGGATTCCCCCTCAGCTGTGCAGCAGAAGTAGCCCTTACATTTTCAGTCTGTCTGCTGTGAGGTCAGTCCGTCTGCTGTGAGGTCAGTCTGTCTGCTGTGAGGTCAGTCCGTCTGCTGGGAGGTCAGTCCGTCTGCTGTGAGGTCAGTCCGTCTGCTGGGAGCGCTCCTCTCACGATCACAGACACCAGTGTCATGAGCTCAGACACACTGTGGACATCTTGCTACACGTGTACACATCTGACTCTCCCCCCGTGCTGAGTCAGTGACGAGCAGCGTATGTCAGCATGATGGCCGTGACGTTTTGCCCTTTAAATGCTGCCTAACCTCACTGTAATAGCTGGTCAGGGCTGACATATGGTCTCTCTATGCCTTAGCCCAGCATAATCACCTGAACATGACTAAACAGCACAAGTCCTAACCATAAAAAAAAAAAAAAGTCTACTTACTGTAATATATTGCCATCTAAATTTCCACTGTGTTTTGTGGTAACATCTATAATAACAGAACAGCACTGTGTAAGCTTTAGATTTACTGTTGTTCAATTTACAAAAAGAAAATTCACAAAATTATGATACTAGCAGGTTTTAGAAAGTTTGACTATCCACCAGAACGTTTGGAAGTCTACTGGGATGACAGCTAACTGTGCTAATACTGCCAACTTGGCAAAAAAAAAAAATAGTGTGTATTCTGCTTAAATACTTGCCCCCTTTAATCAGCTCGATGACACAGGAGGCAGTGTCAGCCTGTCTTTCTCTCACTATATGGTTTGATTAGCCTAATCACTCTGGCCTACTGATTGGTTTTACAAATGCTCCTTGTCATCACTGTGTCATTAGCTCGTAGCCACCCTGACGTGGAGCAGCGTCGTGCCAGGCTCAAACACAGCAATCAGAAGATTAGTGTGCAGTTACCTCAGTGAATGCCCCAGGCTCTGAGTCAACTGGAGAAATGCCTTACTACACCACCTCCACGTGGCCCAGGATGCTAACTGTACCCCAGCAATGCCACAGCTGATTATTCAAGGAGATGATGAGAGAAAACATTTAGTCACTTTGAGCATATGCTTGGTTTCCTTGAATCAAAATAAATCAAGTTTTTGACTCAAGCAATTATTGGAATGGAGGGATTCCATTTAAAATAAGTTTTACTTTTATCCAAGCTCACTGACATGCAACATGCAGTGACTGATCTTGCCCAGTGACATATGGGATAGTTAACTTATGTATATATAGTATGCTAATGATTTAATTACAAATCAGTTAAAATGACTGAAAATAATAACTTACTATGCTAAAGATCACATTTATGAAAGGTGACAGTATTATGTGTGTAAGTGCTCTGTTAAGTGCCACACCCTTGTTTCCTACTGATGAAAAGCCCTACGGTCTAGCCCAGTACTTCCCAGAAGTCTTATGTCTGCAGAGGAAAGTGGCACGGACACTTGTCAGGAAACCAGTGCTGGGTTTCTTCTAGAATCTGGTCAGAATCTGTGGTGAGTAAGATGGTGCTTGGGAGGCTAAGCACCTCTGAAGCGGGAAATAAATGTAAATTCAATATCTCAGGACTCTTTGATGTCTATTTACACTTGAGTGAGTGTGACAGAACCTGAGATGATCCTTGGAGAAAAAAAAACTCTTAAATGTTAATCACTAGAGTTCAAAAGTAAAAAAAAACCCCACTGATGAGAATACAACTGTTGAAAGTGTCTATATTTCTCAAATCGATTGTGTAATACATTTCCAGACAGCAAGGGTGACTAAGTTTGTCGCCATCTTCAATCACAATACAACAAAGAACAATACAGTTGGCCCAGTGCCTGGTTGGCACAGCGCTCTATAACTCACTGGTTTGTGACCATGCCATTCATGTCATGCATAACAAACCTTACTATGTTCACAGCTCAAAAGAGTAGAGACCTATTTCAAAAAATAAAAACATGTGGCTTTTGTTGCAGGGAGGAATGAACAACAGCATTCCATGTACAACCACATCAAAGATCCCCACCGCTACAGGGCTAAATGAGGGCAGACTGTCCTACTTGTCCCGCCTGACACTACCGCTGCTAATTAACTAAAGATTGCTTTATTAAGATTGCTTTCTTCATCGTATTTCTTATCACTTTCTTCTTTTCTGTAATTGGATCCCCATAGTGCGATGTGTGCAGTGCTTTTCTTCATCTTCAGATGGGACAACCACACAACAAGCACAAAAGGGCATTGTCTGCTGGTGAAAATGTGGTTTACAGCCTCTGCTATAATGGCTTGGTGGTTGCTGGAAGCCATGCGCATTTCCTAATATCCGTCTCACATGCAATTTCAGTTTGAGACAAAGACTGAGCTATGGAGCTTTGCCTTTGTGCGAGAGGGACGCCTCACAACTTACTCTGTGAGCCGACAGGCTCCCTTACCCCCTCCCTGCTCTTCACCCCTTTCCCCTCTCTGGTGGCGCTACTATATTTGAGTGGGCTCTCTAGCGATGGAAGGGTAGACACAGGCTGTGTTGCCAGTCAAACGTGTTCGGGCTGTCAGACTGAGCGGCTTCCAGCTCTGCGATCTGTCTCCTCTGCTCGTCAGTGGGAGCTGTTTGATCTGACAGAGACTCCATTAGAGACACAGGCAAATTCAACTGCTGGGAGGTTGGATGGCTTCAGCAGTCAGAGTAGCAGCCCAGAGAGGAAAAGGTTTGCACACACAGTCTGGTTGCAATATTGGTGTCTGTGCTGTGTATCTAAAAATGTCTCTGAGTATTAGTTGTCCTAGTCCTAAAACTAGGTGTGTGTGGTTTTGCGTTGGAGAGTGCAATGCAGTGATATATTTTGGGATTCTGCGTTGCCAAAGGGTAATGAAGTTCTAGTATTGATATCATAAATGTGTGGTATGGCCTGGGCTCTGAGATGAACAGCTAAAACATGTTGCTGTCTTGAACTTGCTGTCAGCCTCGTGCACATGAACTTGCTCCACAATACAATCGTGTGCCAATAAATGAGTTGAAGTGTCAGAGCTTAAAAATGGTGGGTAATGGTTTGATAAATATGCATCAATGGCCTCACCCCAAACCATTCAGAAATGTCCTTTAACTATGGCTTTGACAATTCAAGGAAATATTCTACAACAAAATAAAATTTCTATTTCACCTGCTTGGGCTTTGTGATAACTGTTAAAAAGCAAAAGGGGGGAGTGCGTTGACGTGGCTCTGTGAAAGATGCTTATCCCAATCTGTGCATGGCAGCTGGGTTCTGGCAGGGCTTTGGCAGTGGGGCTCATGGCAGTTAAACTGTCACTGTCAGGAACCGGAGGTCTTTAGCAGAAGGTGAATGCAACATGACAGTGCCACAGGTGTTCGTGTGTACCACTTAGCATTCACCAGTTTCTCAGAATGCTATAGCTGCTGTATCTGCTAGACCTCTGAAACTGATGGGGACCACTCAATAAAAATTCTAGCTGGACACAATTTGGCAAAGTCAAAAGGAGTCAAGATACTTCAGTGTGGGGCGGGGGTGCTGTCACTTTGGCAATGCAACTGCACATATTGCAGCGATTACCACAGCGGAAAAATGTTTTTCTGCAACATGCAATTACTACAGATTACAGATTGCCGTCTTTGCATCAGAAGCTCTCGCCAGAAAGAGAAACTATTTGTGTGTCTATGTGAATGTGCTTTCGTGTGTATGTGTGTCGTTACACACAAATACAGGCAGAGAGACAAAGAAAGATGAGAAATGATTATAGATCACACTAAAAACCACAACTGAAAAAAAAAATGGTGAGTTGACGCATTTATGGGACTGATTTAAATGTAAAAGTTATACAGAGTTTCAGGAGTAAATAAAGACTCTGGAAAAATACAATCTGTCCTAAACAAGTCAAGCATGGCACATTTAAAGTCTTTTGTCTATCATCATCAACTTTATGAAACGCAGAAGCAGATCCAAGTGCACACTGCTCTAGTAAAAAAGAGTAAAATCAATTTTGTTTCAGGTTTCAAAAAGCCACCTTCAGGTCATACTAAACAATATCAAATGTAGTAGCCCGCAGCAAGGCAGCACCCTATTTACAAACCAACCAGATTTAAACTCAAAGTGCTCTTAGAATAGTAGTGAGGCCTTTTGGTGAGCCTACCATCCTATGCTACTTTTAGTGGGTTCCAAAGAATAAACAGGCCCAGGAACCACATCACAGGCTGCTGACTGTCATCATTGGGTGAGTGTACCCGACGAATGATGTGAGGGAGGAGCGACCATGACACTGGTTTAATGGTAACCCCCACCCCCCCACCCCCTTCCCCTTCCTGATTCGGGTGTGGTGTGTGCCACTGAAAGCACAGAGAAGGAGCCTGACAAAGTTCACCTTCTGAAACCTTTCAGTGTCTTTTATTGTGCACATTGTGACTTGGTCATTGTGAACAGTCTGATCTTGTACCAGCCCCACCTAGAGGACGGGGCAAAAACAAGAGGCTGCGACAAGGGAAATTATTGCATAGACTGATACATGCTTGGTATGTTTAGAACTTATTAAGACATCCATTTACATTCAGCAAATAAAAACACAGCCTAAACAACATTGTAGTTGGGAGTCGTCCCCCAACAGCCATTACGCTGCTCAATTGATTCAGAGGGCTTTAATAAGCCCCTGGCTCCACTCTGCCCCTTTCATAAAATGTAAGCAGAGAATTAAAGATGTATGAGATGAATGTGCTCATTGTCTCCTCTGGTGACTTCTGCATCTCAGCATCACGCTTACATGGTAATTAGCTGCTGGGTTTGGCTCTGTCACACTGCTCTTCATCATTTTCATGACAATATATAATCTACACACCTTCAAGGATTCGAAATTGGGGCCTGACTCTTTCTGGATGTAAAAACGGCAATCTATAGAAAAGTATAGAAAGAAAAAGTAGGGTTAGTTAGGCTTTTTTAATGACCTAAAGCACACTTTAAATACACACTCAGATTCCAGTAATAATTAAAACTAACACAGACAGCCTTGGAGAAGAAAAAAAATAACATAAATGTATACAATCCAAACTGTTCAATATGTTTCTGATTTTCTCGTCTGAACATCAAAATGGATAAAAATGACCACCAATTGTGATGTGCTGACATGTTATGTAATCAAAGTTTGAGAGGGACTCAGGCATCAGAGCACCACCAGCCTGAAACCCAAACAGTCTGTAGCCACTCACTGTTGTTTAAAAGTTTCTTCATATACTTGTGTATATAAACACTCCAACGCTAGAATACGAGTTGGCTTTGAGGGGACTGGCACAAATGGCTTTGGTGACTTACATCATGCTTGGAAGTCTAATCACAGACACTCTTGTCATATCAAGTAGAAAAAAAAGTCTATTTCATAGTGAGCTGTGTTTCAAAAAAGGGAGGGAAGAGTAAACAAGCCTGGCGTTCCTTAGCCACCGCAAAATTCATCATTCATACAAAAAAATACCCCGAGCCCCAAAGTAGAGCTAATTTAATCCTGGAGGAATAAAACTCCATTTCATAGAAGTCGTCCATTCAGAACACTCATATTTCCACCGAGCAGAAACCCCCGGCTGAAATTCGAGCAGACACTTTTCGGAAGGAATGCATTCGGTGGGTTGAGGGCCAAGCTTGCCCTATAATTTGTGAATGTACAGAAATGTGTGACCGCCACAGTTTTCTCTAAAGATAGAAATCTTTGTCTTATGTCATCACTCAACCTCAAACTCTTTTTTTCTAATTGCCCTCATACCCTCTGTCCAAATGAATGGCTACCCATCCAAAGGCTTATGTGTGCATGTCTGAAAATAGCCCGGGAGTTTACAAGGGCTAATAGATCATACTCCAAAAAATGAAAACTTTAAAGACTCCTCCATGTATCAGATGCTGTCCCCATCTTCAAAGTGACTTTTAAGTGTCACTAATGCTGTGTGGGTGGCATTTAACGTGAGGTATACGTTTACAGACCCCAAAGGCCTGTGCTAATGGGGCTCACACTCATATTAGTCTTACAATTTGACTCGTAACTTGTATACCCATGCTATATTCTATTATGTTGTCTGTTGGGGGAGCAGTAGGACCGTTAGAGACAGCAACAGGCTGGACAAACTGGTCAGGAAGTGTGTGTCTATGATGGGTGGGAGGGAGGGTGGACTCAGTGGGGACCATCGTGGAGAGGAGGATGAGGAGTATGATGCAGACCATCCTCAACAACAGCAGACATCCTTTACGAGAATCTTCTCAGCTCAGAGAAGAAAAAAAAAAACAGACTCCTTTCCCTGCTGTTGAACTGAGAGGTTCAGGAGATTGTTCATTCCGGCTGCTATTAGACTGTATACCAGCTCCTGTTAATGCGTGTGCACTTTTGGTACTATTGTTAGTAACTTTTAACTAACCTTACAGCGTATTTATTGTGTTTTTAATAATGAGTTGGTAGTGTGTGTGTTGTATGCTGCTGGACACTTGCATTTCTCCTGATGGGGATCTCTCTCTATTTATCATAATTGACCAAAACAAGTGTGGATTACCATTGCTTTTAGAATTATCCATCCGCTGGAAACTTGGAATTTACCTTAATATTTTTTGTAGTATATTCAATTCTTTCTTAGATTGGTTTAGCCCTCAATCAAATGAGCCTTTGCTGAAATCTCCCACAAACTGTGCTAATATTCATATCTAAAAGGATACAGTTTCTTTTGATCCTAAATGTTAAATTGTGTATACGCCAAGGCTTATCAGAGGTGGGTCCGAGGTTTCACATGTCCTGCAGGAGTTCTGTCTTGATTTCAGACTCAACCCAGCCGGATCATTAAAAATCGTTCAGGGGCATGGCGGGTTCTGTCCTCAATGCCTGTGCGGCTGAAACTGTAGAAACTGCACGCTGAAATGCGGAGGTCTAAATGTGACAGGCGCCCGGAGCACACATTAAGGCTGAGCAGGGGAAAGCCAGAGCATGTGGTCGCATATTAATAATGAACTAGAGCAGGAGGAAGACTAAAATATCAGCAGCAATGTCATTGTCCTAGTCAAGCCTTGCTCAAAATAGAGACAAGCGTGATGGGAGGTGATTTTACTGCTTGGGTTAGATGGCAATTATTTAAGTAGCAGGTTACAAGAAGTGGTGATATCTGTTGGATGAGAGGAAGACTGTAAATCCTGGTGCTGGTGCTACTCTGGTGCTGGCTTTCACTGGATCTGAACTAATCTGAACAGAAAGTGAATGCAGCAATGTATGCTTGCTTTTATTTTAGTTGCAATTGCATTTCTAAAGTGTAAATATGCTTCTGTTATCATATTGTATTTGTATTGCAAACCTGTGCCCTGTTCACCAAAATAACAAGCATCCATAAAGGTTTTGAAAGCAGCTTTAAGATTAAAATGTGTATGCTCTCAGTGCTCCCACGATGAAACAATGCAATAAAGAAAGGGTTTCATAATTTCTAATAGAAGATTACATAATTTCAAGTAGACATGGCTCACATTAGAGGAACTGTATGCAGCACTGACTCACATATATTTAGGCCTGTGGCTGATTTGATCCCACACCAGCAGCTGTTGTGAAACACTGCTTCAATTTTCAGACATGATTTCAACATAAAAAAAAAAAAGTGCTATTCTTTCGTTTTAACTTTTATCTTTCCTCTTTCGTTTTCTGTCGGGTTGCCTTCGATAGGTTCGAATGAGGAAATTAAGAGAAAAAATACAACCAGTGCGCGTCAATTACAGTGCCTTATTTATGCGCGTGCTATTCAAAAAGGCCCAGGTGCGTGCAATGAGTTTAGGCTAATTAAATGGGTTATTGGCCATTTATATTTTACCAAAAAATTAAAAATGACCACTTAAACGAATGATGTCCATGTGTTTCATTTAAAATAAAAAAGGATGTATAAACAAGTTTATATTATCTAAAAATTAAAAGACGTGGTAGAATTTTGAATTAAACCATGTTCCTACAATATAAAAAACATTAGCCCATGACAAAAATAAAACTTCACATTCAAGCTTCACTTCCTCCTTAACAATAATGCTTTATCAACTATTTTAACACCTTGGTTAACTTCTTATCATCACTCATCACCATCGAGTGCTCTTTTTGAATTTTATTTCAGTCCCCACAATCGCGTTACGGTTTGCATGATACAACTATTGTTCAAATGTATTCCTAATCTGAAAACGGCTTCGATTTTGATTGTGTTTGATTGTGCACATGTGAAATGTCTGCCTCGCACTCACAGACCTGACAACGATTGAAAAGGCAAACGCGCCAACTAGTGTCAGAAAGCAGCACGGCGCAGTGCGCGGAGCTGTGCAGGGTGTGCCGCTGCTGATGGAAGCCCTCCACATGAGAGCTCCTTAATGAGCGCAGCCTCTGGCACACACACGCACGCGCTGTTTGATGTGGAAAAGAGCATTTGCTTGTTCGCTTTTATTCTCCTATTATTTGTAATTAAAGTGATACGCATCTCTTCTAAAGTCATAATTTGACTTTATGAAAAAGTAGATCACCCGAAGAGAAAGTGTCCTCAGCCAGGTCTAATAGCTTTGGAATAAAAGAGAATAAACCACAGGCCTCTGAAGGCAACCTGACGCCGTCTGGATGAGTTCTAAACTTTGTGTGTATCCAATGTCGCCAGAATAAATACCTAAAGTGTGCAGCTCCTTGTTAATATTACACTTATGAAGTATTACTAATAATTCTTTGAAAATGCGATGTTAATTTTCAGCACTTCTGGTTAATCTGCAAAAAATATATTATAATAATAATAATAATAGTTAAAAATCGAATATATACATTTTTATTTTGAGTGAGAAAAAAGCACAAAGATGAAGATCAATAATCAAGTCGAGATGTGTGACAGCAGCTCAGGGTTCGAGAAAGAGCGGGCGGAGAGTGTGATTGGTCTAAGGAAAGCCCAACCCAGCAGAGTTATTGGTGGAAATCAGCTCCACACTCCCAACCACCAAAGACTGAAATGACTGGGGTAAAATAACACCGCGGCACTCGCTCGCTCAGCTCGCAGCCTCACAGTTCTTCCTCGTGTCCCGCACTCTCCTGCGCTGAGGATAAGTTTAAAGGAACACCATCCGGAGCGACGCAAGAGTTTGTGGGGAGGACCTGGTTAAAAACAACTTTTTACGCATCGAGCGAGGACTTTGACTGACTTTCACCATCGCTACATTCAGTTGTGTAGTGTTAAAGCGGCTTGATGTGGACATTTTTGTGACAGTTAAAAGGGGTTGATAGATAGTGGAGACACGTTTAGCAAAAAAGAGCGTTCTGGAGCGCCACATTTTTTGCACCGCCGCTGGATTACTTTGATCACTACCAAGAAAAACAAAAAGAAAAAAAAAACCTGGCGGACTGAACGTTTTTTATTGAAGCTCAATTGCGCGTTGGTTTCATTTTGTTGATTTTGTAGTATTGATGCTCTTCAGGGAGACTTGTAAAGACTGAGTGTGCACATGATCGCGCACACACAGTAGACTTTTCTTATAGTTCAGGCAGTAAGGGACGCTTTCCTTTCATTATTTGCGCTGGACTCCTGAGACTATCAGTCCCTGGAGAAACACCAAGCATTTAAGAGTGCTGACCTTGTGACAGGAGCCCAGTCAGGTGGCGCTGACCCCAGCTGTTGTGATGCATATTCCCGTAGAGCCGCCCACCACCAGACGGTTCACGCCGCCCTCCACGTCCTTTCCCTGCAGTAAGATTGGAGACGGAAACGGGGCCATGGCCACTCCTGGGCCTCTAAGGTCTAGACCGGACACCAGGAACGTGGTGGACGTCCTAGCTGACCATGCAGGAGAGCTGGTACGGACCGACAGCCCCAACTTCCTCTGCTCTGTGCTGCCGTCTCACTGGAGGTGCAACAAAACGCTCCCCGTGGCGTTCAAGGTAAGCTAAACTTTTTGTATCGTTTATAAATTAAGCGTAAAAGGCCAGCCATCAGATTTTGGTGCACACTGTTTACAAAAGGCAACAACACCAATAGCGTTTGCTTAATTGAAATAAAAGGTCAAATTTAGATGGGCTTTCTTTCCTTTTGTCTTAAATTGGACCACCCACAACAAAGGTTTACGGCGCGGCAAAATTTGTATTATTTTACTTTTTAAAATTATTTTAGTTTTAAGTAAACTATAAAAATCGAAGAAATTTGTATCGTTTTTATGCTTTTATAAATATAATTTTAATATTATTGTGTGTGTTAAGTGTTGGTCTTACACTTGACAGTAGAGATGTTTCTTATTCCAGCAGCCGGATGCGGTTTTACGCACGGCTTGTGTACATTTGTTTTGGTGACCCAGAATGACCAGGCCGCTATCTGTCCGCGCGCAGGTAGTTGCTCTCGGTGACGTGCCCGACGGGACTCTGGTCACAGTGATGGCCGGAAACGATGAAAACTACTCTGCCGAGCTGCGAAACGCGTCTGCGGTGATGAAGAACCAGGTGGCCCGCTTCAACGACCTGCGCTTTGTGGGCAGGAGCGGCCGAGGTGAGCGCACACTCTGACACTTTAGCCCGGGCCTCTTCACACACAGACGAGCAGCCTTATGACAACACACACAAACACAATTATCATAAAAATGCACTTCTGAGTTTTCATAGAGAACAAAAAAAATTATACGTTTCCAAAATGTCCAATAAACAATTCTCTTATTTGAATCCCAGCTGTAAATTACAGTGAAGTGAATGAAAAGACTCAATGTGGAATCGTTTATGCATGGGGTACAGCGAGTGCCCACTCACTGCCAACTTACGTTCACGGGTGTCACGCGGAACATCTGGTGTGCGTCACGCTGAACACTTTCGATGGGATTGGTAATTTTCTTAATCCAAGGATGAGAAATAATTATCCATGTGGATAAGTGTGAAGGACAAAGCACCTCACAATTCACACCCCCGGGGCAGTTTGTCAAACCCCTACAGTCTCTGTTTAGAGAAGGCCTCTCGTTTTAATGCTTCAGAAAAAATACAGAATTGTGAATGCAAGATAACAGCAGATTTGGCCAATAATAGGTCTGCGATATATTACATTTAATGAATAATGTATGTACATAATATATTATTGCACTATAAATACATACGGCTATTATTTAAACAATGTTATTTAAACGCTTTAAATATATAGGTCTATTTGCTCATAAGAAGGGCATAGCTACAATCTGCGTGTGGGCTTTCCATTTTATTGTAAAATTAGGCCTGATATGATTTAAAAAAATAAAAAAAAAAAAAAAAGAAAGCACAGGAATCATTCCCTCCGACGTAGTCCCCTTTTGAGCAGAGAAGGCTCTTTCGGACACGGAACTGATGTGACGCAGATGTATAAGATCCTGTCTTGTTCAACAATTAACAACAGCTCCGAGCCCTTTCGGTCAATCTGGAACACATTCTCCCAGTAACCTCATTTACATCAGAAGAAGTGGTCCTGTCTTTTTTAAAGACTTATTAGGTCATATATTCTGGCCAACAATGTAATCTATACATTGAAAACTGGATTCGAGGAAACATGTTTTAACAGTGGACATGTGCTGTGCGCAGGGAAGAGCTTCACTCTGACAATCACCGTGTTCACTGGGCCGCCACAAGTGGCCACGTACCACCGCGCCATCAAAGTGACCGTGGATGGACCCCGCGAGCCGCGCAGTGAGTACTCGCCGCAAAAATCACACATAATACTCAAAGTAAGGATGCTATTCCTGAAATGCACTTGAAATCTCTGATGGGCTATGTCTGTGTGACTGAGCAGAGAAGTGGTCTCACTGTTAAGTCTGGTTTTCATGTGGTTTTGGGGGTTGCAATCAGAATCATGGAATGGGTTAGTTGAGTAGTGGTTATGGTAAGCCTCTGGGGAGTGGATGAGAGGTGTCCTCACAGCTCTAGCAGCGCGTGCGTGTGTGTGTGTGTGTGTGTGTGTGTGTGTGTGTGTGTGTGTGTGTGTGTGTGTGTGTGTGTGTGTGTGTGTGTGTGTGTGTGTGTGAGTGTGTGAGAGACTTTGTGCAAGGGCACAAGGATAGGGCCAGTCGGAAGAAAATGTAAAGCATATTAAGGCAGACCACAAGAGCATCAGAGTCAGTCTCCAAGCTGCAGGTGGCTCAGCAGACTCCCCTCCTCATCTCCTCAGCCAACTCCAGTGGTGCTTTCTGTAGTTCGGCTGACCACGTTACTGGCTCCTTGATTTAACTGTGGGCAGTCTCCAAATGGGGTTAGACTGTCCAGGATTGGTGTGCTAAAGCTGTTAGTACCGCCAATTAGCTGTAGCTACATTTATGTGGTTTTGGTGTGTGAAAAAGTAGGTTGCTCAAATGAGTGAGTTGCTCAGGGGTGGTGTTGTATGTCCACAGTTTTTGTGAGCTTATGGTGAGAAATACAAGCTGTAGGCTGTAAATATCATTAGGATCCTGTTGTGGAAGATCCAAAGTACAGGTTTAAGGTGTCGACTGATGAAAAGTTGTGGCTTGTACTCATGTTGTTGGAGATGATGATATGGAGGGTAGGGTGGATTTAGCCTAGTCAAAACAGATAACAGGGAGTGGAGGTGCCACATGAGGAGGGAAACGGTGGGCAGAAAAGCCAACAGGGGGCACAGAGGGGTGGGTATTACACCGCTGCCAGACAGGAGGCTATTTGCAGACACAGAAAAGCAGCGAGTGCAACCGAAGAGGGACTAGATTATAATAAATTCTGAGCATTAATGTGTATATAATGCATTTGAGGGGTTCGTTTGGTGGTCTTTGTTCAATGGTCTGCGTCGGTAAATTCTCATATGCATCTGAAAGTGTCTCTGCTTGAAATAACAGTGTACATTAAGAATGTCTCCTGTCTGTCTGTCAACTCGTTTCAGCTCCAGATGGGCGTCACAGTGGCCGTGCTACTTTTACTCTGGCGCTGGCTTCTATGAAGTGACACAGTTTAATATAGGCCTGGGAGAATTTAGGTCTGCATTAAGCCCCGAGCTGTGAAGTGATTCGTCAACATCCAATAAAAAACAGTTTTTATATTAGCATTAAACAGAGATAAAGTTAATATATACACAACTATTTTGTATATCAACAAAAATGACAGCAACTAGAGACTTCATCAAAGTAGACTGTCATAACATTCATTTATTATATTGGTCAAAATGGGATTTAAGTCAAATTTAAAAATAGAAATAATACCTTTTTAAGAAGCATATTTTATTGCATCGATCAGTTTTATAATTCTTTTCTGCTGACAGCCTAATGCTAGACCTGGAAACTCTGCACTCACCTGTTTGCAAGTTGGCAAGCTGCTGGGCAGGCATGCGCCAGTCTTTATAGGCTGTTTTGTGTAGGGCTTGCATTTGCATGGCTGCTAGTTGAGCAGTGGCAAGAGCCAGCTCTGAGGGGGGGAAGGTTTATAAATGTTTACTGATCCAGTCAGGAGAACCTGATGGACAAGACTGCTTCAGCAACTTCCCTGCGGCAATTAAACAAAGCACACTAAAGCTTTGGAAAATAGAAAGTAAGAAAGACACCATGCATGGATGCACAAGTATATTTGAACTTGAGCATATATATATATATATATATATATATATATATATATATATATATATATATATACATTAATGTAAACAAAGCCAGCAACTCATTCCTCTTAAAAGTACGCAAAATGTTGAGTAGTATTTTTGTCTCTGCTAATTTCCTCATCACACATCCGGTATTCATCATTGCTCCACCCTCACTAGCTTTCTGACATAATACATATTTCATGTAGCTCTTAAAACTTCTGTTCACATAAAACTTAATGCACTCTGTTGAGAGTTTTTAAAACCGGCAGTCTATTCATAATTTCTTTGTGCATCAAAGCCTTTGCTGTTTATTGTTGCCATTAAATGCCTCAGACCCCCTCACACACACACAATGTCCACCATGTAGACCTACATTAATTCAAATTCAAAATCACTTTATTAATCTCCAGGGGGTAATTCACTTGTTAGGTCTTTTCAGTTTAGTTGAGTCAGGCTTCATCTGCCTCAGACTTAGTGTAGAGTCATTTTGTATTGGTAAAACAATAAAATAATTTACAACAACAAATTACGTAATAATAAATACAAATACAGAAAATAAATCAAAATTTTAATTATTGGAATGATACTAAATTTAGTTTCGACCATACATATACATTCACCAAAATCATACAGTTGCTTTAGTGTTTTGTTGCTTCTATTTATTTGGCTGGGTGTGTTCACACAGCTCCAGAAGGAGAATGGCAGGCGCAGGGGGAGTCAGAGTGGCAGAGGTGCATGGTAGAGATGGCGGGTTGATTCTATTTGCATTTGACACACAGACTGTACAAAGTATGCAAATAGACAAACAATGCCATTTGCTGTTTTATTTTCCCTGTGATATTGCAGTCTCACAAAAGAAAAAGAGAATGATGTTGCTGCATATGCATTTGCCTGTACGAGTGCTCAGCTCATGCACCTGCCAGGTGCGTCCATCTCTTTAAGTCGGCTCCATGGGCCACGCCCATGATCCACAAATCACATGAAAGGCTTACCCTCAGTGCGAATTGCTCTCTCAAAGGCAACTTTGATGTTTGAAAAAGGAGACGGGTGTCTTTGAAAAAAGGCCTACAGGTGTATGAGTGCCAGGGGTGGGGAAAACCAGTGGCATGTCTGATGCTGGGTGCTTTCCTCACTGCTAATAGCTCCTAAAAGTAATAACTTTAGACACAGTATTCCAGGGCTTGTACAAATGCATGAGTAGTTGCTAGTCTCAACAATCCAACTCATGACCATCTAATTTACGATCTGGTTAGGGAGATAGCTTGCCTCAAAACCATCCACAGACAGATTGGAGTAGATAACAGGGTGATTTTCAAGACTTTTTAAAGTGGGATTGCAGTCTGTGGTGTCTGCAGACTGTGGCACGCCTGGGGTCACCCCAGATGCGTCATACTTGGCCCCAGTGATTAGATTTAGAGCAAATATTGGCAAACTGATAAATGCACAGGAATGCACCAGTGAATAGGTTTGGACTGATATCAGGAAATTGAATGCCACAAAACATCACTGCAGTCTTAGGAACAATGCATGGATAGCAGATTGAGAGTAGATTGAGTTGAGATTTTTCAAGATAATTAATAAAAAATATATATAAAATTGTACCTCTGTGTAGAAGCTTTCGAGCAATGTCCCTCAAAGGGCCTAAAGACACAGCTGTTGGTAATGCTTTATGCACCAATACATAAAAATGTACTTGTACATAATGATTTGTCTTCTCTTGTTCTCACTGTCTGTTGTCCACATGCTGTTGCAGCATCTATGCATAAGTTGTGGTGTAAAAAAAGAGCAGCTTGGATTTTCTTGTAGAATCTCTACTCCTCCAGCTACAAAAAAATCCCTGTTCTTTAGTCACAAACAATGTGATATATGCAGACATCTCAAAGAAATCAGGACACAATACAAAAAATTATTAACAGTGGCATAAGCGTTTTTTCTTTCTAAGAATTAATGACTAGCTTAGTCAGCGATGCTCAGCTCTCTGTCCTGCTTCTGCCCACCTACTCACACTCCCCTCAAAACTCACAAGCCAAGCGTCATCCTGTTTACCCACCTATGAGGGGAAGTAAAATGCCCACTCTGTATGTGCTCACTCTTCATTATTTACACTGACCCATACAGGATTGAGCCATTACGATCTTTCAGCTGTAATTTAATAAAGGTTTGAAACTGAATTTAGAAAAATAAATGGCTCATGATTGAAGGAATATTTAGACAATAAACAGTTTTCTGTTTTGGGGATAGGGCTTAGAGTGGGAGGCAGTGTGTAGGAAGAAGGCACCTGCTGGTTACTGGAAATGATGCAGTGTACCACCCTGTGGTTTATTTCTTTAGCCTTTAATGGTTAGAAACATTAGGCAAATAATAAGTGTATTCAGAGCTTTTTTTACTTCCAAAGTAAAAAAAAAAAATAAGGTAAAAAAAATGATCATCCTCTATGTAAACACAGAAGGAGGCTTTGGCTTGCCAAAATGTGCTGAAAACACCACAGAAAAAGATAGGTCAATGTTTGTAACCTCACCACTTGTTGAACAGGCCCCAGGTGCATGTTAGACTCAGTGAACGTACTACTGAAGTGCTCCCTGCCTACTCAGTGGAACATTCACACATATCACACATTTTCTTAAAGCTGACTAAAATATCAATTGTTGTGCTGTGAATGTGTTATGAAGCAGATGCATGCTTGTTGCACATTATTGTGTGCGAGTGTACACTAAGGTGTGAAGGCAAAGTCATTTGACAGATCTGCTCAATGTGACAGCAGCAGCTTGTTTCCTTTCCCACAAGCCTGCGAGTCCCCCACCTTCTCCTCCGCACCTCAGTAGCAACCTGGCGACCACGTCCATACCAAAATATGTATATGAGTGACATACACAACCACCCCATTCACTATATGAGCTAAAATACCACACTTACAGCAGCCTGCTGATCTGTCACTGGAGCCAAATAGACCTTCTGTGCTGCACAAAACCAAAGCAGCAGCAGCAGTGGGAAATCTACAGGCAAGCAGCCAAAAGGGCCTGGAAAACACTGCTCATATCACCCACAACACACCTCTACTTCCAAAGAGAAGACAGTTATGCACACATAAAAGCTATAGAGGAGTATGACAAAAGATGGGTGATTGCTATCTATCTGCTACGGGTCTTGTATTGTTAAAGAATCTGGGTGCACTGGGCCTTATTTTGGCACCCCTTCACAAATCTTGCCTGAACCTGCCCCTCATAAAAGAATTGCCCTTGTGCGGCTGCTGCTGTGTCAATTGCACACATGCACCTCTTTATGCTCTTATCAGAAAAGGAAGGCTGCGCTCGTCTCAAACAGCTTCATGTAGCAATTTCCGCTGTGACCGGCTTGTTTTTTAGACCTACAAGGGGGATTTTCACACTGCTTGTGTCCCCAGAGAGAGTGATGCATCTGCCTGCGGGAGCTCTCGGCAAAGACAATTCTTCAACTGTGGCCACAAAGGGTAGCCTTCAGATAAAAGCATGCCAACTCGTTTGCTGACCTCGCCCAAATGCTTAGATGAAATAAAGCCTCCAGAACGGGCTCACTGCCACATTCAGATTAAAACACATTCAGTTTATTTCAAGAGCCATAGTTCTATAATACCACATAAATTGTAACTCAGAGTAAAGTGTAACATACTGCCATTTCAGTTTGCGGTAGCATCAACTCATCTAGGCCCAGACAAGTCAGCCACAATCACCAGCCAAGGGTAAAAGCCACATCCTTCTGGGTCAGCCTCATGAAACAAGAACTCTGATTTGCTCCTATATTTATAACCCCTAACTCTGTGATTGGTGGTATCACCAAAGTCAATACCAAACAAAAAGCTGCAAAGATGCTGTTTGAGCTTTGTGACAGTGAGATCAAAAAGGGAAGTAAAAGAAAGGGTGGTCAGAAGCAGGGTGGGAGCGAGAAGACAGAGAGCTCAGGTCTGCTTGAGAAGAGGAAGAGGAAGGCAGGTGTAAATTTTGCTCAACAGATGTTGAAACATCCGCCTTGTCGGTTGGAGGGCGAACGGAAGTTTGCTTGCTGCAAGTCAGCTTTGCTGCAGCATGTGTTCAACTGTCACCTGCATCATGCTGTGGAGTTAGAAAAGTTACTATGTATTTAAATAACTTATCACTTATTCTGAATATTTTTATTCAGTATATTTATAATTAATGTAGCCTCACATACTACCATCACATCACAGCCAAACCATTCATAGCCTCTTTGTAAAAGCCAGACATTTTTCTAGGTAATTCTAAACCACACTTGCAAAGACTTTACAGGCCAGACATAGTTTTCAATGCGATATATGCACTCCAAATCAATTCAGGTCTGTTATCAGGGGCCTATCAAGTCCATTTATACATTGAAAACAAATATTTACACTTCAAATATATTCAGTGCAGACTTGGGTTCGGGCCAAAGCACGTATTGCCCTTTGCTGTTGAGATAGAGTTTCACTTTGCTCCTGAAAAAGCGCCCAGCCCTTTACAAAAAGAGCTTGTGTTTAATGTGTCTCCCTTCGGACGTGAACATATGTTTCTTTCTTTCATAGGCAGGCAGACAGAGAAAGAAGGAAAGTAAGACAAAAAAGCAGGGAGTGAAAGGACAGAAAGGAGACATGCAGTATGTTCATTCAACTGTAAATGTTTAAGGCCTGGCTGTCACCTTACTGTACAAACAGTGACTCTGGCTTGAGCTGATATGGGCTTTGTGGCGGGATGGCTAGCCAGGAGCTTGGCAGCTTTGTGAATTCACACTTTGACGATCACTGAATCAATCAGTTCAAAGCCAACAATAAAGCACCATTAGGAAATAATATATTGCTAACAAAATAAAGCAGGGTAGAGAATGGCACACCCATTTTTCCAAAACAACTGGAGCCTCAGAGTACATTGTTAATACTAGACATTTTAAGCATTTTATTTATGCTTCATAGACTACCATAATGCTTTTAGATGATGTGACCACTACTTTGAGAGGAGGCTAGTAAAACTACAACATTTAGCATCCATTTTGGCTCTGCATATTGAGCGCTTCTGTTTAGGCCTCATGTGTACACTGGTCCCATCTCCCAACTCTATCTTGTGGTTATGATATCATAGAGAGAAAAAACAGGGCATTCTCTCCTAAGTGCACCCTGACACATTAAAAATTCATCTGACCACAGAAACCCCTCAGAAATGACGCTGGTGTTGAGCGCCAGCACCCCTCTGGCCCCCGGCCCTACAGAGTACAAGTCAAATGTTGGTGGTCGGACCAGAAACACTGTGGCTAAGTCTGGGGTCAACTGGCCAAAAACAATATTAACACAAGGTTTAACGGGACAAGGCAGTGCCTTTCAGACACAAAGCAATTAGATTCAAAGCCTTTGCACATAGCAACAGTTGTGTTATGAAAAATTAGAAAATCAAAAGGTACAGCCAAGATGCAAGTCAAATAAAAAGTTGAAATTGCCTCCTGAAGAAAATGTGAATGTTAAAGTCCTATTTCCAAAGTAACCAAAAGACAAAGACTGAATGTTGGAGAAAAGAGCTTTACCAAACAAAAGAAAACCCAAAGAGAAAAAGCAAAGACCGCTAGGAGCCGCCTTCCAGTTGATAAGTGGTGTTAACAGCAACTGTGGGGTTGGTTTAATGAGCTCCAGGCCTCATTCTAATAAAACCCCAGCTCACCCCAAAATAACCACACTGCTCCCTTCTGTAGGCTCAGAACAATTGGAACTGGGCCATGGGATCCAAAATTTGACTCAAGTGTGTGTTTGTGGGGAACTGAATGATCACTTTCGTTCAAAACCACCAATGGCCACAACTGTCCAATTATCATTTTTTTGTCTTTTTTCCAAGAGCAGAGTAGTGGGATGTATTATTCCCCTGACCTCAGATGTTTGAGGTGGTGTAAATCTCATAATAACTATTCATGGATACATACAGGGGCTATATTTGGAGGGTTGCTTCCCCTGGCCGACCCTGCTGTGGACTAGAGCACACAGAAGCCACAGTGTGGGTAATGGAGCCTGCACCAGAAGACTCTGGCCTTCATTCATTCAACCATGTTTAAAAAGAACAGCAAATGTAATTCTAAAGCAACTAGACAACCCAACTAATACCCCCTTAGGCAACAGGGTCCAAAATCTCTGTTAGACCCAGAGTAGCGTCTGACCACCTTTTATGAAGAAATGTTGTAGAAAAAACTGAACACAAACTTGCGTGCCCTTTAGAATCACTGTGTTGTCATCCTCTGGAGCTCTGGAAATCAAAAATCTGGAGAGCACCAACTGTTTGACTGTCTTTTCTCAGGCTGATTACTCATGGCTGAGTCTTTCTTTTCTCAAGTTCTCAAGTTGAATGTGTGCAGTAGGGACTTTTAAGTTAACCTCATCATTCCTGTGCCTTTTTCTACTGAGACTCACAGCAAGTCCGTTTTGTGTGGGGGGGTCGGTAGGGGTAAGAAGCAAGAAATTTCTATATAGTTCATAGAGAGAGGATGTAAGGGAGGTGGTGGGCACAAACAAATGGACAGAGCGGTAAACGAGAGGAAACTTTACCCATGGGTCAGCCTCAGAGGGAAGATATATTGCCCATGGGTCAGTGGAGAGAAAGGACGGGCAAAATCCATATTGGTCCGTCTGGCTTGCCCCCTTTATATAGTGATAAAATATTCAAATCCAGCCATTACTTCACATTAGGCTACTCTGTAGAGATGCCAGGGAGAAAACCACAGAATGTATACATGCTGGTTCACACACAGTTTTGGAGCATTGATAGTTACATTAAAATCTTTTCTTCCCATTAGAGGCATAGCCCTCATCCGGACTCATGTCTGACTTTTAAGGTGTGTTCCCACGTCGAGCATGCATGTATGTGTGTGTGTACATGTGTAATGTTGTCTACCTAAGAGTTTTTTACCATCTCCCTGAATGGGACATCAGAGGGATGAGGGCACTAAGTGTGTTAGTGTGCTAGTTTCACAGGGACTGGACAAAAGAGATGCAAATGCACCCACAACTATTGTTAATTCTACTTCCAGCAACATATAGAATAGATATACTTTACTAATGCATTCATACTTTAAACTGATTCAAATAGGACTTCTCGGACAACTATTTTTAATATCGTATGCTATTATATCTGAAAGTAACACAGCAACAGGTGCAGCTTGAGTAACAGTGTCTAGCAAATATGTTTCAAGGTCTCGTAACAATCTAATTTTTTTTTTTTTGTTTGAAAGCTGGAGGTGAAAGCCTCTCACTTACTTCTTATATAAATTATTCCCTGTGGACTTGTGTGAATCACAGTGGAGGATATATACAGTTTTAGTCAATTTCAAGTAAATTACATCAGAATTTCATCAGAAAATTTGGGAGAAAAGTTGTTTAAACAAACACTCCTGATATAGTTTTTGCTATTTTTGCACAGCTTTTGGCAATTCATAATATATACATATTATATATATATATATATACAATATATATTTTTGTCACCATTTTAGGGCACCGAGTGAAGATAGAAGACCCTCAGAAGATGCAGTTCTCTGACAGGCTCTCTGAAATTGAGCGCTACCAGCGGACTATGAGGATAGGCGCAGTGAACAATAACCGCTCCATTCATCAAACCCACCTCGGCACATCACAAGGTGAGGACCGTCACAACCAAACTACATCACCACCAGACTGTTAGATACTTGCTCCAGAACCCATATTAACAGCCATCACCTAAAAGTAAACACCTTATTTAATAACACAAACATGTTTTGTTTAATTTGGCCAAAGGGTAAGTTATTATAAATGATGTCAGTGGATGTTGTTCATCAAACATTCAACTAAGCTGAAAGTATCCGTCCATCAATTTGGGAACTGTTACAATAGTGGATTTTTGCGTTGGCCCTGTCCCTGGATGCCCTGCTTTGGTGGGTTGGGGTGGCACAGTAGGTCCTGCCAAACCAGCTTGGCTTATGTACCAAAGCTGTCCGCCACATAGCGCACTACTACAGCCTCAGGAATGTAACAGCCGACTGCTACCTTGGCAATCACGTCACTGTCAGACTGATCGAATGTGCGGGGGTGAGACTTAGACTGAGGGGCTGTGGCTGTGTGTATGGGAGCTATGGACAGCTGTGTGGGTGATGGCAGGAGTGAGTGTTCACTCTCTGTCATATGTCAGAGCCTCTTTAACAGGATGCCACGTCTGGAAGCATGCAGACTAAACACACAGTGCCCTACTCTCCTGCCCACTCTCTGGTTCTCATGCGAGCTAATGAATCTCATTACCTTTGTATCAGCATGTTGCTGTGTACAGGAGGGATTGTTTGGGACTATTGGGCCGAGCGTGGGTGGAACTCTGTGGATGCTATACGCCAGTGTTTGGCCTTGTGTTTGAGCTGAGTCACCAGTATGACCATATTAACAGCTGACTGCGCAGAACACAGGCTTTTTTACCCTGCCACCCTCTGTCCTTATTGACTGTTGATATTTTGTTCCCTTGAACAGTCTGTACCCAGCAGAAGAAAACATGCAAACCTTTTTAGAAAGAAAACCATTGACCTGAAAATAAACACTGTTCCATCCCAACACAATACAGCCACTGTGATCATTTTCTGATGGTTTAAAGTCTGGCATAAGCTCTGCAGATTGTCTGCCAATAAAAAGCCCCTTGTAGCAAAGCCTAGACTAGAAGCTTTAAGTGTCAAAGCGTTGAACACAAGGGGGTTGGAGTGGTGAACAGACTTGGTCCAGACAGCCGATAAAGCGCCGCACTTTGCTCTGCTTTCGTCTGCCGCACACAGGATTAGGACAGGAATTAGAATGTCATAGACTTGTCAGGCTTCAAAGACTGCAATGGTGCAATACACACACACACAGTACATATGGAATTAACAGACACAACACATTAACATCATTTGGTACATTTGGAGGCAGTAAAGGCCTTGAGCTTCATGTTACAACTGCCAGTGACTGGAGGCTGTCTATAAGAAGTATATATAGACTAAGAAGGGGAAATGCTGTAAAAACCACACACCTTAATCTGTGGTATTACCGTCATGACGGCACACCGCAGGGCAAGAGTGGTAAAATAATTAAATAACACAGCAGAGTGCCTCCAACCTCATCTATCTGCTTGAGCGTCTGAGCCTCGTCTGGAGCACTCCTGTTGGGGTACACAAACAACAGTATTAGAAGGAAAGCTTGAACAAAAATAGACATGTTGTAATAAATCCTATGCAGAGACACAGAAAGTGTTTACATATCAACAGCACACACATCTCTGCTTTGGCCGCTTTTCCAGACACTTGTATTTTGTAGATACTTTTAATCCCGGGCCCTGTTTGTTTGAGAATTGCCGAGCAATAGATCACCCATCAGCACATTATAATTAAAAAGATTCCCGTCTTGCTGTTACAAAATATGTTTTTCATTATCTGGGGTTAAAAGATTGCATTTGCTTTGGATAACAACTAAATAAGAAAATACAAAGTCATCTTTCCCTAAAGCCTCCTTGCTTCATTTTGTTGTCTAAGCCATGAAATACTGTCTCATTTCTGTTGTCAACAGAAGGCATCTCCAGACAGCTTCTTAACACTGGCCTGGTTATAAGCGCGCGCGCGCGCACACACACACACACACACACACACACACACACACACACACACACACACACACACACACAAATGATTGCACCAGACTGTTCCGTGTTCCGTGTTAGTGTTGCAAGGTCTCTGCTTGTGCCCCAGACAGACAGGGTAATTAAGAGCTCATTACAGTGCATGCAGTGACAGGATCTCGGCACGCTGGCAGACGCTGTATTCAGTCCTTGTTATTGTTCTTCTGTGGCCACAGGTAAGCTTGCTAGACATGTGGAATGATTCTTAGCGAGGGTGGAGGGAGTGTGTATACAGACCAAAATGTGTGATTCTAGTGCCGTCAAGCAAATCCGACAGTCAGACAATCAAGTACTAAACTGTTATTCTGATTCTTCGTGTGTGTGTAACTGTGGGTGGTAGATTTTCTCCATCATCGCATCACAGAGAACTGTCTAACAGAGATGCTATAGTTTTAAAATATAAAATATGTAAAATATACACACTCCCAACAACATTTCCAAATAAACTCCAGATAAAACCGAACAAACCACTGGCACAACCTCTGATAGAAAAACAGCTTTTAACTTAAATGGTTAATGTTGGCAAAAAAAAATTTAAAGTGAGAAAGAGAAAAGGGTACAGCAGCCACTCAAAAAGATGGTTGTTTTAAAGTGGTATTGTTTAACAAGTTCTGCTGTTCCAACACCTATGTGAATATCACATACTAGCATAACGTGCTCACATCATGCCAACTTTCGGTGCTCTGATGATGGAAAAAAGCCATGTGGGTGGGTGACTAACTGAATCAATTTATAGCAGCCTGCTTAATGTGTGAGCCATAGACGTTGTTATTTGTCTGTGGAATATATTAAACATTATTTTAAAAGCATTAATGTGTTGAATTTTAGCATTAAAAGTTAGTCCTTCTTCAAGCGCTTGGCACTATGCTGAAAAACTAGCACACTTGTGTACAGCTATGTTTTCAAACCTAATACATTCAGTATGTTTAGCCTGTGGTCTAAGAACAGTACATAAGCTGAAAAAAGGATGTTTGATGAAAGAGCAGCCCAGAGTAGCTGAGCCCCTCCTGCATCATCTACAGTGACCACACTGTTTACTCCACATAAACAAGCTGACCCCAGGTTTGAGGTGGCATGTGGCTACTGCAGCAACCCAGAGGATCACACAAATTCACACATCCAGAATGACATGATCAGCCAATTAGATGCAAGAGCAGTTTAGGAAATTAGCGTCGTCAGGCGGTTGCACTGTGTGCTTTGGGTACAGCGGTCACGCTAGTTGGCTTTCATTCAGGCTTCTGCCAAACTCAAGCAGGAAGCTGGCCCTCCGAGGCCAATACAGCCTAAACTAGCATGAATCTAGACCACTCCTTTGGACACGTTGTTACACTTCTGCACCTCGCTATTTACATAATATGTCAATGACTGCCATAAAGTTTATTGTTATGATGCCTGAAAGCTTCACTTGTGGTTATTCACTGCGTGTGACCCAGGGATGAATAATTCAAACTGAAAATGTTTCTGTTTTTGAACAAAAAAAGAATTCTTTTAAAGTCTGCTCAAAAAAAAAAAAGAATGAAAAAAGTCAGTCAGCTGTTTTTGTTAACCAGACTGTTTGTGTAAGTTATAATTTCACATCAGAGTCCAGCTAGTTTTACATTTCAGCAATTACAAAAACTACATGTGTGCCTCATGAACAGTCTCTATTGAGTCTGGGGAAAGGGGAAAGGTGGGAGGACGACAAGCTCTCAAAGAGAACGTAAGATTTTTCAGCCCATGTGTTTGTTTTTGCTCCCGTTATAAGTGAGGGCTCAAAAGACATATCAAATGTCCCACAGAGCAAAGCCAAGGCCATGTAGCTCCCTTCACTAACACGCTCTCTTTCTCCTCTCTTCCTCACTGGCGTCTCTCTTTTGCTCTGCCTCGCTCTGTCACATTCTCTCCCCGTTGCAACGCCTAAGGCCTGAGCGAAACAGGAAGCCAGCACAAGAGCCAGCATTCACTGTGTCTCAATGACACGCTTCATTACAGCAGGCGCATTACATGTCTCAGAGGGGCTGCTGGATCCAGAGTCACGAGGATGTCGCCATTTTGGCTCAAATGTCTTTTATCTATATACACCTCAAAGCAGTGCATTTGTTTTATTGTGTTCTCCCTAAAACAAGGTTTGCACCACCAAATAGTTGCATATTAGTGACGTACTCACTGCTTCTTCACATTTATTTGCCACCTTCCTGCTTTTCTTAGCTCCACCCAGGGGTTGGCTCTCTTATTACTAAAGTAGCTTATGCCTCTAGTATTGACGTTGTCTGCTGGCCAATCAAAATATTTGAAGTAAATGTTTTTTGGTTGTTTTTTTTTTGGGGAGCAAATCGCACCAGCTGCTTACAAGAATTTCTGAATAAGGCCATTTATGTGTAAGAATTTGCTATTGTGAAGCAAGGTTTTGGACCTTGAACTGCAGCTAAAGGTGAATAGCATCCCATTCTCTATGCATCTACAGAAACTACAGAAGGCACTCACTCACTGCCACAACCATAAGAAACGTTAGATTATGTAATAGTCATCCTTTTTATATTTTGATACAATGTGAAGTAAAATACTTTGAATATAACACTAACTAGATAGACCAATTGAATTTGGTGACTTGTCTTGTAACATCTGCACAGTCTCAGACCGAGAGCAAACAGTGTTGGTGTGACCATTCAGTGTGAAGCAGGGTCCCACACGCTGGGCCAGGAGTGCCCTTGACCCTTCTTAGCTTCTTGACACTTTGGCTGGACAGGCAAGCTTCACAGGTCCTTGTTTCCCCTATTAGTCTCGCCCAAAAGACCCAAAAATATCTCCCATCCACCCACCAGGTATGTTTTTCCATGGCCGATTTCATGCAAGTGTGAAAAACCCTCCTCGTCCCAGTCTTCACTGCTCAGTCAGCAGAGGCCGGCCTATGACAGGAAGAGACAAATCCAAACCGCCAGATGTCAAGAGCGTTTTGACAAGTCTGTCATGAGGGACTTTTTGGAGCATGGTTTACATTTCTATAGCACAGACAAAAATACCTTACTCTGTACTACACACATTTCAAAATCTATATTACATTCCTAAACTAATAAAATAAAATAGATTCAATTGTTTATTTTTTGGTATTTGTTATACTTTTATGGCCCAAAGTAAGGGTTAAATTAATTATACTTTTATGTGTTGCAGCAGCCCTTTGGCAAGAGCAAATGGACGCCCCTGCTCTAAAGACATGCAAGGTAGAGGAGGACTTGAGACCATGGCCAGGTAAGACACTGCCCCTTGACAAAAATACTTAATGCAAGTCCAACTTCATTTAATGTATGACTAGATTATGTTTCAAATGAGGACAAAAGCTTTATAGAAAGCAAACAGCATCTAAATTAGGTCAATAAACAGTGGCTTTAGGTAATAGTCAGTAAACTGTCTTGAATATACAGACAAGGTAATTGAGGTATTCTGTCAAAACATGTTCACACCTTTCAAATAAAATCTTTAAAACAGAGATCTAACACAGTGTTTTAATTGAAGGGCAGAGTGACACAGCCTTTGAAACAGCTAAAGTTGAGAAGCTGGAAAGGCGGGCATAACACAGGGTGTGTCATTTGTTTTGCCAATTTGGAAGTCTGTTCTCGTTTGGCCCATAGCGCTTTACTACATCCCAGAACATTCCTGGAACGCCACCACCCTGTCTTCTTCTTTCTTTTTAACTTCATTACCACATTCTTTCACATTTTGTCATTGATTTGGAATTAATGTGCAACCGGCCTTTATCTCCAGACACAAGGAATCCCCAGACACAGAAAAAATAAAGCTCCCATTACAATTTAGATTAATGCTCTAGATTGTGATATCTCATTAAAAATAATAGCATCTGATTTTTGTACGCAAAGCCAATTCCCCCAAAAAACATCACTGGTTTATAACGTACAACTTGTAACATGTCTGTTTTACAAAAAAGCATAGTACTACACATAACTCACCGTGTGTTAATGCATTAAGAAAATTCTAGGTTTCCTGTAATAACAAAGTTCCTATTGCCTAGCTTAAATTGCATGTCACAAGGTGGGAACATGCAAAATTGAGTTGCATACTCATAATAAACTGCCCAGCATGGATGAGGCTTTGAAGCTGTTGACCATAGTGCCACTGCAGAGAGGTGATTATCATTTGCATCTGACATGATGCTCAGGCCCCAAAGCCTTGGCTCTTAAATAAACACTGGCAGATCATTTGTGTTCATTTGGCTCTCCTATTCTTTGGTGTTTGCAGCAGCGCCCTAACATTAAGATGACTTACAATCAATCTCTGTGATCAGTACTGACTGCTCATACACTCAGCATCCATGTTTAAATTTCAGACCAAGCTGCCAAGCTTTGTTATAAAATAACTTTACATTAAACAGTAATGTATACATCAAATAGATTAGAGCTAGATGTGCCTAGGTTTCTCTCTCCTTTACTTTCCTTCCACTTATTTGCCTGAGACACCATTCCCTGGGCGCTGTCCGTCACAGTTTGCATCAACCCTGAGTAAACATTTCACAGGTGAGCGCCTGGATTTGCATCTTACCATTACTCACCACCACAGGCCGACAGACACAATACACATACATAACCTGCACTCTATTACACACACAGACACGACCGCCTCAAACTTGCCCTTATGTTAACAACCAAAATCAGTTTCTCCCATAAACAAATAAGGCAAACCTCCTTTCATATATGGGTTACACGCTTGAGTGTAGACTAGTGGACTTGTTGACTCCACCCTTTGTGTTGTAGAATGCAGCGCATGGAGCTACACACAAGTACACTATGTTCTCAATAAAACTTTGATTCCCAGCTACTCACTTCTCACAGAATACTAGTAACATCCCAAATGGCAGGCTTTGCCAGCCAGCCCTCTGGGCTCCAGCCAGTCTCCCGTCTTAGCAATTTAGTCAACACATTTCAGATGAGCCTAATAGAGATCATGTGTGGTTTGGGCCATAGAGGTTATAGGCAGTTACTAGACTCAGTTAGGAAGACCCTCTCTGCCAAAGATACAGTACACCGCTGTTACCACAGCCACAACAGGGAACCCTGTACTTTGAAGGTGAGGGTGGGGATGCAGTAGGGATGTAATGATTATGAGAGAGAAAAGGCGTACTGCATACCTTTGCCCCCCAATTATCCACTGGTTTATTCAGCCCTGTCCTCCAGAGGGAGCTACCGTACTGTAGACAGCTGTAGGTGGCAGCTGGCTCACAGCCAAGACTTTGATACAGCACAAGCCAATTTAAGTGTTGTGATAAGTGTCCAGTCCAGTTTCCTCTGACAGAACACAGGAGTCAATCCACACCCCAGTTTAGCTAACATATTTCCACTAACTGCAATTAGATGGAGATCATGTGCAGGGTGGGCCACAGCAGCCAGAACCATCAGGTCCCCTCACTGCAGATCCTTCCCCAGTTTAACCCTTAAATCTAAATTTAGCACAGACAGAAGATAAAGGACAAAGAGAGCGAGCACAAGACTTTTTGGTAGACCGATAGGAAATAGGCCGACTTCACTTTACCCGAATCAACAGCAGCTGAAGCTTTGGATTTTCCTTGCGTGAAATCAGATATGAAGCTCAGTGCCTGGTAGACTCTGGAAAAAAAAACAGCCCCCCACCACCACATAACTCCCACATCTCAAAAAGTAAAGGAAATTCTACAGCAGAAATCTGTTGTCAAGAAGAGAAAGCAGCAGGGTCATGGTAATTGCAACGGAACAGATTTTGTAGCTGAAAATGGACCCAGTTCTCCAGACATAGGGAAAAGACATTTCAACAAGACTGTGGCACGCAAGTTTGGCATGCTCCCCCCTCAGGCTTATGGCGTGCAAGCGCTTGATATTTCACAAATACAAGCTCTCTTTTCTCTGGCATCCAAATTCACATTTTACACTAGCAGTCATGTGAGCATGTTAGGCGTAAGAAAGCCACACGCAAACAAACAAATAATCACAGACTAAGTGAGGTGTGCATTTCTGTTCTTGTGCAAAAACATCAGGTGTGGGCCCGATCAGGTATGAGGAACACTTCCTTTGTTACAGCGAAATACAACAGAGTAAGGGCGTTTACAGATCCAGAGTATTTAAGCCTGGCAGGTAATCGTTCTCTAGACTTTCTTAGTCAACGTTGTATAAAATGCCCACTTACACAACTTGCTAATCAGGATTCTTCACACCTGTTAATGAGAATTACAGTTCAGTGGTGACAAAGCCAAAACGACTATTGTACAAGTAGTGTTAAGTATGTTAAGTTAGTGTATGTATGTTATAAATTAATCACTCACACTCACTCAAACTATGATATGACAAGAAATTGAGAATAATTTTTCAGCTGAACAGAATATAAAAAGGGTGCAGTGAAATGTAAGTGTCAAAAACTAGGCTCACTGAGACCTGTGTGATTCCAATTATTTACAGTGAAATCTAAGCTTTATCCATCAATTTAGATCATACACTATTCTTTCCTATTTTTCATTTATTCATTCATCTTTTATCTCTCTGTCTGCTTCTGGTTGTCACTGTCTGCCTTTGTTGTTTAAGTATGATTTATGATAAGTTTCACAACAGCGCAAGAAGCCGTCGTTGTTTACACAAAGAAGCCTTCTGAGACAACAATGCCTCTTTTCATGGCTTTTAGAAAACCCAAATTCTGTACGTTGCTCTTCTCTTGAAGCAGTGGTAGGAGGGCTGTAGCAAGCAGGCCTCTCATAATTTCAGTCTTGTACATAATGCTGTAGGATGATGGTGTCGGTGTTTGTTGTCAGCCATGTTTTTGTCTTTTATTACTCTGGAAGAATCTTATCGAGCTAGACAATTAAAATAAATAAGGTCAGCAGGGCAATTTTTATGATTTTTTATTGAGTCTTTTCTGTGTTTTTTTTCCACAGGTACTACAGAGCTCTTCCAACAGAGGCCCAGCTTTCCATCTTTGTCGCCTCTGACTGACCCTCGCTTCTCAGACCCCCGCATGCACTACCCTGGGGCTTTTCCCTACTCCGCTAACACGTCCAGCACAGGCATCAGTGGCCTCAGCATGCCAGCCTCTTCCCGATATCACACCTACTTGCCACCGCCATATTCAAACAATCAGACCCAGAACTTCCAGTCCAACTCCTACCTGTATTATGGAACCGGCTCTGGCTCCTATCAGTTCTCTATGGTGGCACCGGGGAACACTGGGGGAGAACGCTCTCCCACCCGTCTGCTGTCCTGTTCGGGGGCCACAGGTGCTGCAGGGGCTAACAGCCTGATGAACCCAGGCCTAACCAGCCAGAGCGAAGGTGTTGAGGCAGATGGCAGCCACAGCAACTCCCCCACAGCCATGAGTGCTTCAGGTCGCCTGGACGAGTCCGTCTGGAGGCCTTACTGACTGAAAGCTAGACAATCAGAGGGCAAACATTTTAAGAAGATGATGAACAAAACTGAACAATGAAAGAAAAAGGAAATGCTGCATGGTTGTCTTTTATTTTGCCAGCACCTGCTTTCAAAACTATCTGCATTTTACTGACTTTTTCAATGCTTTTTTGTAAATTCTGAGGGAACTCTGCACTGTACTAAAATAATCTCAAAGAGAAAAAAGAACTATAAAGGTCATAAAGTTTGTAATGAAGTAAGACTAAGCCATAGAGACAGGATCAGTTTTCACAGAAGAACAAAAGACATTGAGAGGTATAAACAACAGTACAGCTGATGAACTGAAACATTGCAGCAAACTCAAGTCAAATAAACCGACATACCTCCAACAAGAGAAGAGCACTCTGACTAATGTCTGCTCTGCAAGAGAGACTCCAACAACGTTCCACGGCTTGGCCGTACTGCTGTAGCAAAAGGTCCTTTTAAGCTTTGATTTCTGTAAAAAGAAAATTTAGCATATATTGTTTTGTATTGTTTTGTCAATGTTCACATGCCCATTCTCCTACAACACCTTATTAATTTATTATTCAAATGGTCATGCTCACCACACAATGCGGAGAAAATACTGAATAAATAGAATTGCTGCATCTTGGATTTCTCAAAAAGCATTTTAACAATTTGGGTTTCTGGAAAAAAAAAAACTTTTTTCTTTTTTCATCAGATCTTTGGCTAATGTTTTAAAGAATGTACATTACTATGGTGTGTTTATTAGTTTTGTGTTTACTTCATTTTTTTAATAACTTTTTTATTTTTAAAGATAGTCTGTCTTTTATTTTGAACTGAATAACAGTTTCATTCTATATTTATTTGAGCCAAACTTTGAGAAAATGCTTGCATTTATCAAAAACCTTTAGGCATTTCTCTCACACTTCTTTTCATATAAATATGTATACAGTTCTACCATATTTTTTAGTAAAATTTGGAATTTGTATAATATATTGCTACTAAATTATGAAAACCCAAACTTTTAATGTAATGATTTTGTCTTTCATTGTAGCTTTGATGCACTATAAACTTTTATCCCCTTTGAACCCAACAGATATTATCTAAATTGATCTTGAAAATCGTTCCCCCGCCATGTGCTATTCAAGCCATATACTTAATGTTTGCACTATATTGATTGTTCATTTTTCTCTCAAGCATATATTTGTCAAACTATTCAAAAGTCTGACTCTTTAGTAAGCAGTGTCCTTGCCCCAAAACAAACATTCCCCTTGTCTCGAGGCTCTTTCCCTTTAGTTACATGTGAATCCTGCAGGAAGACATGTGGATGAAGGCATGGGATTACTGTGGTGTCTTCTTACAAACACCAAGGGCAGTTATGCAAAAGAAAAACCTTCCCAGGTCCCTTTGTTCTACATAATCATCAGTGAGTGCTTTGAAGCTTTTATGGTCCTAATTCTGTCTTCTCTAGTCTAATTTACTAGCCGCCAGTGCCAGGGGCCCATTGCTCTGCCAGTAGTTCATGCTCACATCATTCGCCATTGTATAGGAGTTGGCTAGTATTTAGCAGGTTTCAGGTGTCGAATCATTTTCTGTCAGTTCTTTCACGTTGGATGATAAGCATTCTAGAAAATAAGTTTAAAAAAATGAGTCTGAGGTGGATTGATAGCATCCTTAATTTCCAAGTTACAGTGAGCCAAACGATATAATATTTGCAGCTCAATTAAAACTAAGTTATGCAAGGTGTTTTTAAGCCATTTGAAGGAGGCTGTCTGCATTATTCCTCTTTCTCATTTATGTAAAAAGTTTCATTCCTGTCACTCTCTTGCTCTTGGAAACCTTTATTTATTATGGGCAAAAATCATGCAGCTAGAGAAACCACTCATAATGTGTGGTTATTCAAAAGAAACCAAAGAGCTTTACAACTGCCTGTATTACTATTTAGATAATAATATGAAAATGTGGTGTGGTAAACAACTGATGTCTCAATTGATTTCCATGATCATTTATTCTTTATGTAAACCAAGAAGCCAAAGTGTACAAATACATTGTATGTTGTTATATATTAAATTAAAAAGCACAAAAATTACATTTCTTTGGCTGTTACAAAGCAAATTGTCCATCTCATTCTTTTTGTTGTCTTTATGGTCAAAGTATGTGCAACAGAAACTGATATTAATTTAAATATGTATGCCATATCATGAATGCTTCCTTACTGAGTGCTTGTAAAGTTTGCAGATAATGTAGTTTCATCATTTTAAATAAAAAAATTATGCCTATTTTTTCATCAACTGTTTAATTAAAAAAAAAAAGTCAAATCAAAAACTGTACTTTAATGAAAAGTGGTACTAAAAAATAACAATTTATTTGATCAAACAACATGGCCATTGCCTACATCTCTTAATGATTCCAATAAACCTCTATTACTTTCTTTTATTTGTTTATTACTGTAATTCCTGTTGGCCACATTTGGTTAAAAACACCTCTGCTGTCAGGGCAGTGGTACCCAAGCAGTAAATAAAACTCAAGACTTGGGAGCAAAAACAAATGTGGCAGCGCCCACGTTATAGCGAGTTGTCACTTGTTAAAAACAATCCAGGAGGAGTTTGGAATGTCAGCTGATGTTTTTACCAGCTCTGTGGTTGATAATTTATGTAGGGTTGATGGCATTTGTTTGCCTCATTTTAAGTCTGCCACAAGATTAAACACTTGAGATATTACAGTGTGGGGTGGTCTGCTGTGACATGTCTTTTTTTAAAATACAATATCCACAATTCTTCAATAACCTGTTGATGAATATATATTTTTGGCCTCTATTGTTCATAGATTTAAACCATCTTGTCTATACTCATTGTTGCCTCTTTCATTCTAGGCACTCTTTGAATTTGCTCCTTTCTTTTGCTCTGAATAGCACCGCTGTGTGCCCTGTGTTCGTCCGGGTCAGGCCTTCTATGGGGGCAGTGTTGGCAGCACAACAAAGACTCAGGACACACACAAGCAGCCTTGATACACACTGTATTCAATTAACTCAGCACTCAAAGCATTTTCACAAATGCACAAGAACACCCGCTCTCACGCACACCCACCCACAGCCTCCTGTTGTTAACTGGCATCTTAGCTGCTCACCGTAGTGAACACTAAACTCCAGCACCAGTGCTTCTAAGCTTCTACGTTCGGTATTGTTCCTTGTTGATCTCCCACTGCCCAGGAAGCACAAAGCAAAAGATGATAAGCTTTCAATTAGACTGGGCTCAGGGGAATTTTCCAGCTGTCTTCACACACTCTGCGAGGCTCAACTCTCTCATCCACATGTGTGGAGCAGAGAGACTCCCATCTGGCCCAGTCTCTGTCATGGCTGTACATGAGCCGAGCCACTTTTTTATCTTCCCTTTGTTCCCACTGCTATGTCCTTTCAAAAATTGTAAGTCTGCAAGGAAGAAGAATGTGTTTTTTCAAAGAGGAGGCTGCTTGTCTGGATACAATTGTAGTCTTAATAAATTGGATTATAAGACAGTGTGCTATATAACTTTTAGAGGAAGATTTATGAAGACAACTGTAAGAAGGAGTTGTGGAGATCAGAAGACACAAAACAATGACTCTTTGAAAACTATACTTCCAATCCACCCTGGTTCTGAAAAACAAACTCTCTCTCTTCAAACAATAAAAGCCTTGTCAATCTTTTCTTTGCCCCCACACAACATATCTTTAATTATTCAAATCAAGTGCATGTAAAGCACTAAAAGGCCACACAGCTGTGAAAGAAACACAAATAGATACTGGATCTGGAAAGGAAAAGTATCTAAAAGGAGGAGTGTCTTGGAACGAGCATTGGATTATTAAAGCCCTCTCATTTCTCATGAAGATTGAATCCCGTGCTGATTCTGTGGTACCTGCATACGAAACCCATTAGGGCTTCTTCTGCAGCCACTGACCTCCTCTCCCCCGAACTCGTGAGAAGGAATGGGATCAGACCAGATTGGTTTGGGTGCCTGGTACATGACCAGAAGTCTATTTTCTAACCAGACTGGTGGTGGGAACAGAGGCTGCAGTCCAAAATCAGGGTTCCCACAAATTGACTGACAAACACAGGGGCCAGGGGCTAAGAAACCACGAGAGCTGTGATGCAACTGTTCTCACACTAGTGACCGAGCAGTGCTTCCTCACTGGCACGGAACAGAAATAGAGGGAACTGAGTCTCCCAGTTGAGAGGGATCCCACTGAAGGTGGTTTCTCATCTTTGTTAGGTCATCAGAGACCACTCTTCACAATACTTCAGGCAGCCCCTTGTTCCCACAGTGGAGCATCTATCTCTTCATGGAAACTTCATATACTGTATATCGCATGTAGTGAAGTGAATTAATACAACTTCAAAGACCAAGACCCACTAATACTAAAATAAGCAGTATCATTGTTGTACGAGTCAGACCCAGAAAGGGCCTTTAAACCTAACTGTTCTGACTGATGTCCTCCAGCTTTAGATCCAAATCTAGTTCATATAATGAATCCTAACTTTCTCTGTGTTATAAAATGGGACTTTAATGTTGAATGCAATTCTCTGAAAATAGGCCAGTTTCCCAGAAACAATCCCACAGTGATTCATGAGAAGTGACACAATCTCACAGAGTAAATCTGAGTAACGATCTGTAGATATGAAAACAGTTTCCTCCATAAACAGGACATTAAAACTCACTATTAAACACAGAGCAAAACCCACTGCAGCACTGTGCCAGCTTGTGCAAGACCCCTCCCTCTCAAGTGGGGTCCAAACTTTTTGTGTGGATCCCTGTGGACCAGGTCTCTGTTCACTTCCTGCTTTAGCTGGGGAACAGGCTGAAGAAGTTGTTCACATACACACTTCCTATCGCTTACTACATGTCTTTTTTCATCTATGTACACAAGCAGTAAAATGACGATGATTGTTCAAGTCTGTCACAAGGGAACAATGGGTTGATCAAGTTTACAATGTTCTTCCTGTCTACTCAACATTATTGTTACCGTTGAGGCCAGTAATAATTTAGCACTGACCACCAATTTAATCTATGTGGCACCTATGTGGCACCTTTGGCGAGATTTTGTGTGGCGCTCTTTGCAATGCCACAAATATCATTTTTTTTATTTTAATTTGACCAAAGCCAGGATTCGTACCCGGATTATCTGCACATGGCATGGCACTTTATAAAGGATAATTTAATTTTCTCTATTCAAACCATGATTTGTTTGTGATGTTACCTTCACAGCATTTAACAAAATTGGGCCGGCCTACTATGCGTTTCATTTTAATGAATAAAACTCTACATGAACAATACAACAGCAGATTATTATGAAAGCTCACCTCATATAAATCATATTGGTAAAAGTAAAGGTGCTTGTCTGGTTCTTCATGGTACCTCTCAGAGGAAGGAGTTTGTGAAACTAGCTCGCTGTTAACAGGCTACTTTATGAACAACTGCAAAACAGAGCAAACAGCAACTATCTCGTGCCACGTTCTCTACTTTCATTTCATCTGACTCTGTGTGATTCTAACCGGGCGTGAGGGCACGGTTCTGTGTCTGTGAGCGTGCAGCTCCTCGTCATGGTTCTGTGTGTCACGTTGTCTCAGAATGGAGATCTAGCTGTGTCAGCAGTTCGCCTTTTGTTGGTCAGTTGAGGTGTTCCTCATATAGCTGGAGCACTTAGCATTTGCCTATATGCCTAGGGCACTGAGATATTTGTTAACTAAATGATAAATAGGTTTCAGAAATCCGTGAAACCACTAACACAAACCTAAATACACTCCTTTTCAAATATTTTCATATGCATACCACTAAATAAAACTACAAAAAGTGTTTCTACTATGAAAAGGTATAGCAATTCATTTCACTTTTGGTTTTATTTTGGCACTTTAATCACCAAGCAGTGTCATCACAAGAATCAAAGCCAGGGCTAAAAAAAATCAGGCAAGTAGACACAAATAAAGTGTCAGGTATTGTTATTGTTAGACAGGTGAGGTGACTAAATGGTCTTACTGTCTGCAATGTGCAGTGTGTGTGGCAGAGTTACACACCCCCATGTCTGCCCCGCAGGCCTCTATAACCAGTTCCCATGGTTCCACTATAGCAACTATGGACTTCCTCAGGGGACACCTCCCACTCACTGATTTGTTTTCATCCTTAATGGGAGATCATCTTGCACTCTTTATGCTGTGTGCATGTGAAGTAAACACAGTTTGTCGTTTTGCGTGTGAACACCTGTACATACGTGAGCAAACAGGAGGGGTGAGAATATGCTGAGAGCAGAAAACAGGATAATGCATGATTAAGGGGAAGAATTATCCTCATGTCTGAAAATGTTTAAATTTAGAAATTATCCTGTTTATGTGCTAAATGATATACAATAATAGTCTAATAGAATAGCTGGTTTAGATACTGCTACTGAAGAATCCAGAGACTTGAAGGTGTGTTTTAAAAGTGCCTTACTCTACCATCTGTCCAGGCGAAAAACACAGTGAATCAAGCAGCATTTAGAGTGTGGGACTTCTTTAAAGGTGCCCCGTCCTTCTGTCAGAAAACTCACAGCAGGTCACAACAGACCAAAACAATAACATTAATCACACTCCGCAATTTGGCTTTAGACTGCATAATTTAAATAATGTGCCGGTTTGACAGTGGTCAAAAAATAAAATAATGCATTCAGGGTTGTGTCATTTAACTCTGCTCCACACTGTACTTTGCCACTGTGGCCCTGTAGCTCTCTTTTTGTGGTTTTTGGAAATGCCCCCACTTTTCCGGCCTGCTCCAATTTTCAACCGTAATTGGTTTGATTTCCTACCTCCGGCCTGCTGGTGTGTGTGTGTGTGGGGCGGGGGGTGTAATAAGCAATGGTGGGACCTGGTGAGGGCCAGGCGAAGGGAATATGACCCACAGCAGCAGGCAATCTACATGCTTGGGTGGCAATACAGTTCGGATCATTTTAGAGGCCCTTTATGAGCAGTTCCTGGAAGCCTGTCAATAGAATTCCAACATAAATTAGTAAAACAAAGCGCTGACACACATCCACTGAGGCATTATCTCTAAACTCTACTACATGAGAGTGCCATTCCAACCTCAACCAGAACCTTACTCATAGGGTGTCAGGAGCTGACTTTACAGACACACAGGAGTGCAAGTGTGTTGCTCATCAGACATGAGTAACAAGACAAAAAGAAACATCAGACAGAGGAAAAGTCTACCCTTATTGATCTACAGTCACTTTGTTCTGCTCTCTATAGTGTCATGCCTGCTTGAGAGAGCATTTGAACAAAGGTTGTCCTCATTAGTAGTGCCATCCATAGCTAAATTTAAGAATAAACATATAGAAAGAATATTCCCCTAAAATATTTTAAGTTTGTAATTACAAAAAATACAACCATCATGTTAAGATTTGGACAAAGTCCCTTGAAATTCTGTACCGGACAACTAAACAAGGGGCAAGACTTTTATTAGGAATAGAGTAGAAGGAGGGTTTTTTCTTCTTTGTGATGGCTGGAAAAGCACATTCATGTCCAACCAAAGCAGCTTATGCGGTCCCGCCTCAGAAGAAATGGACCCAGGAGGCTTTGCAGATTAAGCAGAGGTGCAAAGAGAAAATAGGGACTCTAGAGCAGGCACAGTTGCACACATATACACGCCACTTTCCCGTCAAGCGACAGTCATCTCTTTGGAAAATGACGGTAACCACTGCAATAAGTTTTTTGAAGAATTGCAGGACAGTGTAGCAGACAGACCAGGGCAAACAGTGCGCACATTATCCAAAAGCAGAGGAGTTTGTTTGGCAGCAGCCTACACCCACATACTGGTGAGAAAGAATCATTCCAAAGTGATCCCAGAAATGTGCGGGAAGTGTGGACAAGTTTGACGCTGCTTGGATTTTAAAACTGAGAGAAACGTTAAATAAACTTACAAACATAAAAAATAAAAACCTTTACCTGAACAAAGTGACTTAACCACAGCTTCTCAATTTAGCAAATTTATGAGCTTAACTTGTCATGTCGTTTAGAAAATTGTTCGAGGAAAAAAGAAAGTTCATTGGGTTTGTGATTTTGTGTTTTCTACCTGTTTGATGAGTTGACACACAGCAAAACATGGTCATATTATTGCTTAAAGCATTCTTACAGTCTTTTGTTACTTACTTAAAACAGGCAGCCTGTACCACATAATGGAAGGATAAAAGCCATTAGGCTAGAGGGCTTAGCCAACACAAACTGCACAGAGGCTTTGAGGGAGCTGCTAAGGGCAATCGATGCATCTCCCCTTATCCACGCTGTTTCCTCCTCCAATGTTAAGTCTTTTTGTCTCAGCCCTATGTTACTATTGGTTTGCTCTGACAATGATTAGTTTTCAGCTCAGCCAACAGACAACACAAAAGACCAAGAAGTGGCATAAACAGTTGAAAAGTCAAATACAGAAGAGTGTTCCAGTGTCAGTAAGGACACATGAGTGTAGTCTGTTGTCATTTTACCATGGCGACACAGCAGAAGAAGCCGACGGGGCGTTTCTGTCTAACAGGACTTGCCTTTGCAGAGGCTGGCATAAAAAGAAAGCCAGGCAGCCCCAGACAGATGGCAGAACCAAAACTTCAAAGACCTCTCCTTTGCATTAGATGTGCTGCATGGCTCTAAAAGGAAAACCTGCTAGATCACTTTAGCACAAAGACTGTCTCTCACACTCACATGCACCTGGGTACTATGAGCAGCGCACCCAGGGTTTTCCTAGTTTGTCATAAGGGAACATACACAAGCACACAGATAGAGAATCACTCATAGCAGACACAGATGTGCTGCAAGTTGGTCTGGCTGCTGCTGACTGAGTTGTACTACATCTATTTTATTTTTTTAATCAAAGACTGATGATAAAAACAAACAGCTATTGTTACTGTTATAAAGAGACAAAACAACTGTAAGCAATTTAACAGCTAACATGGTGTCTTTCAGCTAAACAGCTGACAAGTACTTATACTTGCCTGTTTTTCTTTTTCAAAACACTTGCTTTAAGACCTCTCACACTTACCTTACTACACACCACTCTTACTTCCTGTAAAAAAGTGCTGACTATGACAAGACGATAACACCACAGCCCCAGGAGAGGACAAGCTGCCAATGTTATGAGTATGTTCATTTCAGATTATTGTGGCCGGTGTGCCCTCTAGTGATTATTGTTGTGAATAGCACCACTTACACATAAAGGCCCAATCCCAATTTACCCCTTGGCCCTCCAAAGGAAGGTGTAGGGGACGCCGCACCTGTAGGGGTACAGATGTATAATAAGATAATAATGTAAGGTCTATAAATATATCATGTAGCCTAACATAACCTATATACAAGTCTTTATAACATAGGCAACATAGGCTCGCCTGCCTATATATAATCTCATATAGCCTAGTTTATAATATATTTGAATACATAACATAATATTAGGATACATGGTCTTATAATGCATCCGTCATCGTACAGTGAATGAACATGTCTTGCTCTGAACAGTATCAGCGACAGTTTCCTCAGTCCATGAAACAGACACAAGACACTGGAGGATGACTACGACCACGAAAACGTTCTTTTACGACATATCAAGTTTATATCGACGGAAAAACAGATAGCCGTGTTATGCATTAGCTAAAAAAAATCAAAAAGCTCTGCAAATACGTGACTGTGACCTGTCGATGTGAAGCTAACGTTAGCAAACAGCGATTTTTACAAAACTTTCCGAGGACAAAACAGATCAGTGCATAAAGGAGTTCAAGATTAAAGGAAACATAAAACAGCCCAATCGTTATTTAAATTTTTAACTTTTGTCCAAATTTGTTACATTTTGCACCTCTCGCAGCCGCGCAGCCGGTGAACGCACTGCATTATGGGAAATCATCTTACCCCTTCGACTCAATGTGGTCCTCCAAAATCTCCGTTTGGAGGGGGTGTACTCTCTACTGTACACAGCCCTACCCCGTTTTCCAAAAAAGTAGCTATCACGAGGGCTTGGGGTAGGGATTGTTTTATTTACAATCTATGGGTAGAAGGTGTAGACTTGGGATTGGGCCAAAGTCTCCCCATTATGCCTACCAAGCAACAGTCGCAGAAATAACTTCTGCCACCGGATGCGACTGTGGGACCCAGATGGGGTGAGTGCAAGGCAAACAGGGGAACAGGGGTGAGGCAACTTTTGTGGGCAGCCCAAGGGGGTCCACCACAACCCCCTATCTGCCCACCACAGTAGCCACTAAGGCCCAGAGAGACAAAACTACCCCACCACAGTTTAATGAGGGTTAAAATAAACACGGAGAGCACAAAAAACCCACCCTGATTTGTTGACTGGAGCCACTGGAGCAGAAGAGACGATAAGATGGGCTCTTACGTGGTGGTCGCTCTACTAATAGATGAACTGAATTCAACCAGTGCTTCAACCGGATAGCAGCTGGGTGATTCTGTGAGGAGGGTAGGCCTACTGTGTCCCCCACGTTTACTCCAAAGATTTTTTAAATATGGAATAACGTGTTTGATTTATATATATTTTTTTAATTATTAGAAGACATTTCTGTATTGTTTTATTTTAAATTGATTGTCCCTGCTCAACATCTTATCATCTAACACTGGAAAGCTGTCCTAATGCTGGAACTAATGCAGATGATTTTATTTTTGCTGCTTATAGAATATTACATCAGTCATACATCTGAACACACTTTCTTATTGAATTCAGTAAGAAGATAATTTGTTTTATTCAAACACAAATTATGGAAGAAATGTGAATATTTACATCACCTGAGCATTGTGGCTGTGACATTATACAACACACTGTAAAGACAGGCAAGTGTTAAGCCTCTGTTCTTACCATATCTTATTGTTTGTATTTTTTTAGATTGAGATAGTCGCGCTGTTACGTGAACAATAAACCCCAGTAGTATTAGACTTTGGGGAAATAAACAATAGTGTTTTTTTTTCTATTGCCTTAAATAGGGTTCAATATCTTGGCTAAATATAGATTCCTATCATCATAAAGTTCTGATGCCCTAGTGATCAAAATTAAATAACAATGCTTAAAATTAGTAGCATTTTAAAATCAAAAGTAATATTCAAAATAAATCAAAATAAATTTTCAAAATAAATGATAAATATCATTTATTTATTAAAAATAAATAATTAATGAGGACATCAAATTGTTGTTCAGCAAAACTTTGTCAATAGTCAGATGCAGTCAAAATAAATTTTATTATTTAAAGTTGTTTTTCCAAACATTGCATGACCCAGCCAGCTAAAGTGTTGCCAGTCTGAACTGTCTTGACTCTTGTACGTGATATTAAGTGTTAAGTGTTAAATAGCCACTGTACATGGCTACTTAACACTTAATATTCCATACGTTTACATAGAAATGAACAAAGCTTAATGTTATAAAAACTGATTGGATCGGCTACTAGTAGAACCTAATAAAAAAATGTAGTTAGGCCACTGTAATGACCACTATATTATTACTGGTGATATTGTAATTATCATTAGACATGTTTTACACTTTTTTAGCTCTGGCAATAGGCTGGAAGAACATAGACTATGTGTATTCACTCACTCACATTGTTTGTCCAATCAGTTAAGATAACATGCCATACTCTAGAATGTGCAATTTTAATAAATAGGCTATTTAAACAGCTGTGTAGTAAATGGGTGCACAATCCCCTCAAATTGATAGGGCACGGCAGAAAACAAAAAATTCCTAATGGGAAAATGCATCTAGAAAAGATAGACAAAGTTTTGTGGTAAGCAAAAACATACGAGTCCCCTTTGGTTTTCTAGACACTCTTAATTATCAAGGGTAGGACATGGTCTGCTAAAAGCTGAATCTTTATATAAAACTATTCATAGACAAGTATCTATCTTGGAAGAGGAGCAGTGACAGATAAAAACATGTAAACGACTGTCAAGTAGTTTAAGTTTAGTGAATGTAAATATATAAAGAAAAAAAGCCATGGCATAGCTTGGATATTTTTTAATTTGTACATCATTACACTCCTGTATCAATGAAATAATCTGACAAATACTTCCTGCAGAAAAAAAAAAAAAAAAAGTGAGAAATAAGGCAAGGAGCATGTGTTTTCTTCAAATAAAATCCAAGCAATCATCGCTCCATTTTCTCAAAACTCTGATGTCTATACCTTTTACACATTGAATTCTGAGCAATTACAACAAATATTTACAATTCCATTTTTGTATCAAATTTGTTTTATAACAAATGAAATGTAGTTTGCTTTATTTCACACTAAAGCACTTTTGGAGCTACAGTATCATAACATACTACATTCACTGCCCTACACATCAATCTACATACCAAAGACAAATTTGTCATAAATATCTTTAGTGTCATCTCTCTTGGTTTCTGTCAGCACTAACATGTCCCTTCATCTGTATGCTATAGAGACAATAACTGTAAAAATGGTTATTATTTAACTTCAGTTCCCGGAGTCACCCTGCCCACAGTGAGACCAGAAAAATGTGCCCCTTTTTGGTGTAAATTCTTACTGCTACCGTTTGTGAGATGGAGTTTGGATAACAGAATTTGGTGGCTTTAATGAAAATGTATCAAGCTGCTCCACGTATCAGTATCTAATTGGTCTGTTGCCGTTTCTGGCAACTAATAAAAACTGAACCAGAATGTTTTGACATACTGAAGATCTTCAAGCTACATTTACATTGATTTTCTCACATTCTCAGTTTGAGTTGACACACTTGCCAAATTTCTACTGAGCTGAGCTACCAGTCTTTTGTGCCAATCTCAGGCAATAGCAGTGACATCTATTTGTTTATTTTAACAGCAATATTAAAATAAAAGCATCTCTAACTTGATATGTTAACCACTCAGGTTTGGTTTAGTCCTTAGCTTCTACGTAAACCTGTGCAATACTTGAGCCAGAAGTAACAAAGCTTCAACACTGTTTACACTGCATCTTAAGCCAAAAAACAGAAGAAATCTCAGTGTTATTTTAAAGTAAGCCTTGAAAGAGCAACTTCATATTAAAAACAGGCAATTGGCTTGTGACAATTCCTCATAAGTAGCAAGGAGGTCAGCTTAAAGGTCACTTAACAAGGAGCATATTGAAAAAGGCTCCCAATATTGATAAGCATTTACACACTGTTAATTTCTTTAACATGTCAGAACATTCTTAAGCAAATACAAGGCAAACAATGAAAAAAATATCTTGAATCAACTAAGGAAGTCTTCATAAAAGCTGAAACAGAAATATGACCATGCATTTGTGGTTTTGCTCAAAATGGGGGTGAGAATGAAGAAGTCCGCAGTTTCACAAAAGTCCAGGAGCTAGGGGAGGTGAGGTCCAGATCTGAAGAAGGTTATGGTGGAAGGGATGGAGGGAGAAGGTCAAGTTGATCTTATTTGACCAGCCTCTTTGCTACGTCAGCGTAGGCGATTTCAATCTCGTCGTCACTGGGGCAAGTGTTGGTAAACTCTTCGCGTGTGTAGGCCTTGTTCAGGTACTTCCAGATCGCAGTCATCTCTTTGGGGATATCAAAGCCTCTGTACTTCTTTGCCACCACCTAAAGAAATAGTTATATATAGTTGTAGTCTTTAAATTCAGGCCTTATCAGAGTAGAAAAACAAATATGCAAGAAAAATAAATAACTAAAACAGATTTGCATTTAACATTCAAGCTCACCTTTACTATATGCAGCTTGGGCAATAGGTTACAGTCAGCCAAGGTCATTTCATCTCCATCCAAAAACATGCGGTTCGAAACCTTGATGTCTTCAATGCTGTTGTGGTCGATCTCGTCAGGGAGTGGCGAGCAAAGATACTCATCCAGTTTTTGCAGTGTCTTCAGCAACCCTCGCTCCAAACCTGTACAGAGATGATTAAGTGGTGAGAACTGCATAAAAGGTTCAAAGAATGACATAGAAAGTTATGAAACATTAACATGGCAAGCTTCCTCTTTGTAAATCAACCACAAGAGGGCAGCAATTCACAAACATTTGGAACTAGTGAAACTATTTACACTGGCAACATTGTAATGTTCTGTTTGCCATTACTCTTACAAAGATAAGCCATTGCACATTTATGAGGGTAGCACTACAGTGAACTGTGCTCTAGAACATATCTATACATCTTTTTAGATTATACATTGACCATCTTCTCTGTAAAACATTAGTCCAGTTCTTTTTAGTGCCTTTGTAAGACTGAAATTTTGTCATTATTTTAATCAATATTTCCCCAGGTGGAGAAGAGCTAACTAAAACCATGAATGAGCTTACCATGGCAACGATTGGGCAACAAATACAAGTTTGTGATATGGCCTCTATCTTCAAGCAGGGTTAAGTTTACTTAAACCTGATAGGAAGATTAAAATCCCAAATATACTGAAGTTCATTCTTGGTTGTGGTTAGTGACCAGGTGAGGCAGTGCAACACAAATGCTAGTGGACAGAAGAAAGCAGCAGAACAAAAGCATATTTTTCATGTCTATTCCAATATTAGGGCCGGGTTATCCACATCACCTAGCAACCAATATTTGCCTACAGAACAGACACATTTATAGATCATTGCACTTGGTGTTTAACAATGCAACTCACCTTCATTTGCATCTGGCTTTGAGTTCTTGATGTATGCTGAGAACTTGGCAAAGATATCCATGCCAGCTGTGTTTGACTCAGGGTGCCTAGCCCCCAGTTTGATGTACCTGCACACAATGAAAGACATACACAAAAACACTCAAGAGGGGGTGCATAAACCTCATGTCTCTTTGAAACAACTGTACATCATTGTGGGTGTGGCAAACTGTTACAGAGATAAGAAGCACGCACTTAGGTGGGCTGAGAACTTCCTCAAGGAACTCCTCAATTTTATTGACATCAGTTTTGACCTCCCCATTGAAGGTGATGAAAGGTGGGTGTGTACCAGGAGCCAGGTTCTGGAGGTCTGCAGGTTTCCTGGATGACAAAGTGAGGTCATGTTAGGACATTATAGAAAATAATGCCAAGCCAACACAGACTTCTTTTAAACTAGTTATCAGTAAGTAATTCAAATAAGTGTTTAAATATATATATTATTATTATTATCATTAATAATAATAATAAATATGCAGTATATAAAGCCAGCCTCTCTGCTATCAACCAGAACCTCTGCCTTTGTGTGTTTCTTTGCTTTTAATCCAATAATAATAATAATAATAATAATAATAATAACAATAATAACAAAAATAAGACACTCAAAGACGCTAAAAGACATTCTCTGCAGCCTTTACACCAGCACATTTTGCTCCAGGTGTCTCTGGGCAGCAGTTGACACAAACAAAAATGAGCATATGTTAAATGATTAGTGTGAACACAGGCACTAAAACCTTTACAGCACTGCCCCCGCAAGTGTAAATTAAGCGTGAGAATACAGCTCTGGAAACTCTTAGTACAAGCGTGTGACAAAAAAACATATGCTATTTAAGTTTGAATAAGGAAGTTACAACCTCAGCCTCTAACAGAGAGGAATGGGCAGTGGTTAGATCTTAATGTGAAATAATTATAAGACATATTTTGTAATCAGTTGCAAGAAAACGTGATTCTTTTTTTTTGGTCACATGACATCTGTCCTTGCATGAAAGTAATCTGCCACTTGCTATCCTTTGTCCTATTCCAGTAGAAACATTTAGGTCTTATTATGAATACATGTAGTTTGGGTCTGTTAAATAGATATGAGCACATTAATAATCATCTTGAGGATGGTTCCAGCTTTAAGGTCATTGGCGTAATATAAAATTTGCAGAACCTTAAATAGCCTTAAACCTTAAAAGTGTTAGCATGTTTATTTTTCTTAGATTTTCACCAGACTGAGAAAGGGTCATGGGAAAACCAAATAAGCAGTTGTGAAGCAGCAAGTCTGTTATAGAGTCAGGGCTGGTTTAAATTGGTATTGAAACGTGTAGACCAATGTAACAACGCCCAGAACAACTCCAGGAAGCTAAGGAAAGGAAAAGGAGGAGTGTAAAGAAAAACAAATATGTAGAATGGGTGCAATACTCACCTTTTGAGGTCCACAGTGGTGACGTTAAAGACAACTCCTTTGAGCCACAAGATCATGAAGAGCCTCTGTGAGAATGGACAATTTCCAATGCTTTCTCCATCACTTCCAGCCTAAAACACAGAGTCAAATGCACAGTTAGGTAAAGAATCTCTAACATTCTAATGTTCCCAAGATTGTGTGAGGACAATTAATAAATTAGATAATTGAAAACAAGAAGAAAAACAGATATTGTCTATGATAAGCTTGCTTATAGCCATGTTTTGTTTTGGCCCAAATGGAAGAACACAATGGTTAAATTATCTTGATGAAGATCACATCCCTGTTCTGCCATTTTTATTGCCTGGGGCGTTTTAATGTGCTTGCCCTGAGAAAGGCCTTTTGACACAATGAGTCTTTCATATCCTTTATAGTCGGCCCTGGTGAGCCTTTTAACAGAGTGAGAGGAGAGACGACCCCCTTGTCTTAAATACTTCAGCACACTTTTCCTCCATTAATCTTCAGAACTACTGTCTAAGGGTAAGAGGAAACTTGTTAAGACCCTAATGGCTTTCCGTTTCCTTTTTCCAAGACTGCTCAAGCACAACACAGCTCAGGGTAGACACAGACAGGGTACTAAGGAGCTCTATGGATTCCAGTATGTTGCAGTATGCAGGCCAACAATTTTATCATATTCATCTATTGAGGAAAGGATAGGAATGGAAGGTAGGTATTGTCCTGTGGAATGCAACTCCTATTAATGAGCCAGAGCTTATGTAAAGAAATTACATCTTTTTCATGGCATTTACCCTTTAATATGTCCTTAAATCAGTTTTACCTCAAACTCGATCTGTCGTAATTAGTTATATCTGTTCCTTAGTGGTGGATTCAAAATTGGGTCGCAGGCATGTTATTAGTAGGTTAGGAGAGTGTGTGGTAAACAAAATACTGTGCAATTTACAAGTTTATTTTTGAAAGCAGAAAAACATTTTTAAGGTGCAATGCAGGCTCTGAACCAGTGTCAATAGAGGATGTTTGTTTTGCAGTGTTGGATCTGCCAACACTCTTTGCTGATGTGAACAGGCTGGTGCTGTTGTCCTGTAACACCCAGTGGGATGGTTCCGTTTGATCTGCCTGCTGGCTCTTATAGTGCTGCGAGTGTCGTCTCTCTCCCTTCTCACTGAATTCAATATGGAGGATTAGATCACTGCCCTCGTAGAATAAGAAAGGACTAATTTTACAAATATCATCTAAAAAGTAAAGCTCTGATCAGTCGGAGATTGTGTAGTATCATGAAATGTCTTGAACCAGCATTAGTTGATATTTAGGATCAGAAAGACATCAATGGCCTTTTTACTCTATTTCCCCACAGCGGTACACCTACAGAGACCCATTCAGCTCTGGATCAGAGCAGCACAGCAACTGTTCCCATGACAATGGTCAGAGACATATGTCATGCAAAGCAGAGTACAGCAGAGTGTTCAGCAATTATCGATGCACACATTTCACAGGGAAAACCGCCTTGTGTAAGCCCACTTTCCCTTTTTTTATATAAAAAAGGAGACAAACCACATGATTCAAAAACAGCCATTTAGTGTTTTTATTGTTGGTTGAGTTTATGGCCATGTACTCATGTAAATTCTAAATACTCAACATGAGGGTCACGGCAACTGCACTATTTCACACTTTTCCTGTTCTAAAAGCTATGGCAGGCTTCTATCTACACTCTTAGAGTGTACTAAAGAGCAGTTGCACATCTCTGCCAAAGACCTGTTAAGTGAGATCTACTCTACGCAAAGTAAAGTGAGAGCTATTACAGGAAATAAGAGCTCATAGGTAGGACTAGCCCATAACACAAGCAATAATAGATGCTTCTAGTGAGAAGCACACAAAGACATGTTCTGTAGAAGTTGTGTGCTTTTGGCAAGCTGCTTGTTTCTTCCTCCTTTGCCCCTTTTATTCCTCTCTCCTTACCCTGGGCCTCTCTGTCTCCACAGAGGGGGGCTGGGCATTTGAGAGGAGGGAGAAACTATTCCAGTAATGTCCTGTTCCTCCCTTCAACAGTGCTTTGTTTAGTTTAAGTAATAATTGTGGTAGGTCTTGATTATTAAAGAAAGGCTGCTGTAGATTTCTCACATTCAGACGGGACAGAGAAATATAATTCATTCAACAGCTCAATACAGCAATTAAATAGAAACTAAAAGTCATTTAAAAAGATGCACAAAGCCCTTTTTGACTGTACAATAGTTTTTTTTACTCAAAATACAGAGCCAAAAGGGCCACTGGCTGTCTGTTTGAGATAACAAGTTAGTGAGTATTTGCAGGAATTGCACCTTTTAGTAGACCATTTATAGTTACTGGGCCATTATGCTACTACAGAGATGTAACAGACGGTTAAGCCTTAGAAGTAAGATTTTCCCCAAATGCTAAGAGCCAAAATAATGACTGGGGCATAGAAGCAGCCACTGACTAGTGACTTGAGCTTTATTTAGGCTGAATGGTTGGCCAGTGAGTCAACAGATGCAGAGCACACACAGCTGCCCAGTGGATGGTATGAGTCAGACTGAAGTTGGATGTTATCTAGGAGACTAAGTCCAGGACATTAAGAACCAACACAGTACAATATGACCTTAGACACACAACTGTGAAACACAGTGAGGTCATTGCTCTATCATTTCCTATTTCACTGCTTATATGGCCAAGAATCTGGGCCTATAGCCAGTAATCGTTTTAGTAGTAGTGGATGTTCTTAGGTGCTATGGTATTATAAAAAAATTCCAACAATTCTTTTATAGATAATTATAACTGACAAACTTTACACAGTCTGAATTTGTGGCAGAAAATTGTGCACTATATCTTCTGTACATTGAAATAAATATCTATAATCTGAGATTTTAGCAAGGAGTCTTAGTCGTCACTCAAAATGTAACAATGCAGCCTGGCCCCCCAAAAATTGAACAACTTTCAGGAAGTTATAATTGGTCTCAGAACTCAGAGAAAATAACTATAGCTGACATTGAGAATAGAATTACAGTCAGTGTGTGTCCCGTTTTTAAATGAAGACCAGATTGACCCTATAGTTTACATTTTAAAGACACTTTAACCTATGTTGTTTGTTCTTTGGGGCCACTATAGATTGTGAATAGTTTTTTTCTTTACTGGATATGCCGCAATTTATGTGGGCACGGGGCCTGATGGTAAACTTCACACACACAGCCATAGTTCAAGTTATAAAAGTTACAGTTAATAGTCAAAACCTTGACCAAACAGCACAGGACTGCAGTTTAAGACTTTCTTCACTTTACAACAAGCTCTAAAGGGCTCCTTCTTACACCTCTTACGTCAGTACAATAACATTTTATGGACAGACATAAACTGTTCAATTGCAAACTCAACTACCCCCTTTCACAGTTTTACTAAAGTTTTATTAACACCTATTTTTTTGCCGATATCATCTAAAACTGGATGTCTTTGCCTGAGAGATCAGAGAATTGCAGTCCACTACACAGTCCACTTTTAAAGACAAAGGAGGTCCCTCCCAGTCTCTGCTCATGGTCTAATTTTAGTAACTTGGCGGGCAGATCTTTCCTTTCCCTAACACACTTCATTTTCTAAATTGGGTGGGCTGCTCGGCAAGTTCAAGCTACGCTTTGACCGAAAAAGGAGCTGACAATGTGACAAGCACTGAAAACTTTCCTCCTGCTTAAGCAAGCACACAGCATGAATGTCCGTTTGCGTCTCAGTCACCACGGAAACGTCATAGCAGGACTAGGGTCAAGAATAAAACTAAGACAGAGCAGATGTAGGCTACTAAAGCTTAGAGTCTATTTAGACTTGATCAGTGCTCAGATGATGCTGGCCTGATGTAGCCTTGCTCAATCAGGAATAGGGCATTTATGAATTATATATTTTTGTACAAACCATGTCTGCTGAAAGTTTTCAGGTAGCCTATTGCAACGGCAAACACCACCAAGTAACAAATCTGCCTATACAACAACAAAAGTAAGAATGGCTGCCTATCCAAAACAAAAAACAAAAACAAAAGAAAACACAGAGTTTTAAGTATAAAACAAGATTGTATAGGATTGGGAAGATGAAAAAAGAAACCACTTCTCTTTTCAATCTGACTATGACTCAGGCTGACATCACTTGGTGGAAATTCTTGCAGTCACACACAGGCCTACCGTAATAGAGCACACCCAGGCCCATAAAGAAAGATACAGTTCTGTGGAGTTCAAGGTCTAGCACCAACAGAAAGTTGATCTATGGGCATTGTACAGGAATAAATACTCTCAACCCTGAAAAACCATGGCATCCCTAACCCTTCACGCAGCCTACACTGATTACAGAGGCTAATACCAAAACAATCCCTCGTTCCTTTTGTCTCTCACTAAATCAGAGTGCCTGATGAGTACGATACAAATGTACCACTTAAATCCATTAATGAATGATCAGTGCTTTAGCACATGTCCTCCAAAAGATGTCAGGGGAATCTACTCAACACGTTCTTCACACTGCTGTTTCAGGGGAGTCCCTGAATAAAACTTGCATGTCAGATGATAGACCAGTGGTATAAACAAGGAGCAGTACATGGGTAAAGCATGTAGTTAAGGGTGTGAATCTTACAGTGTCTAGCAATTCGATTCTGATTTTAAGAGTCAAAATTCAAATCAGAATAAATTTTTGAGCCAAAATGATTTTTGATTCAGGGTCTCTGATTAAATTCAAGTCAATGCAACTTTGACTAAAGGAAACTGGTTGAAGATTAAGTGATAAGAGGAAAAGACAATGTTAATTGAAAAGAACATTTATTGAAACAATTTTAGTTTCTGCCTGTACCAAATCTTTATATCAACTTTATATCCATACAAAATAGAATTGTGCATGTTTTAACAGGCTTAAAATCAGCTGCCATCAAGTTCATGTTACAAAAAATGTATTCTGTACTGCAAAAATAAAAATAAAGATTCACAATCTTTATAGCTTAGTTTCACGATTCTTTAATGAATTTTTTTTCTAAAACACTCCTACATGTAGTATTGAGTATGTGACAGAAAAGGATGCCGAGTTAATGTGCATGTCCAAATCCCCTCTGACTATTTCTCATCATTTTACTGTTTTGTTTACATGGAATGGACACTTTTGGACTGTGTAGCTTTCGGCCAATCACAGATCACAGGCAAGAATAAAAATAGGTTATTTGACCTTTACTCAGTGATGTGCACAAACATTTACCTGGACATGCTGCCTCTTCTGCCTTTAAAGAGTAGAAATCAATACATAAAGCAGCCAGTAGGACAAAGCACCCGACATTGGTCTTACATGACACTCACCTTAAAGCTGCACTAGGAAAATACCCTCTGACCTGCTTTGTCTGGTGCCTATCATAGTCTACCAATCCTGCTGTTGCATCACTTTATGCAAAGCACAAGTCATTTAATATTGGTTATCCATAAATTTCAACCTACAGAGTACATAAATGGTTTGAGTCACAAATCTGTCTGGAGTTGACTTGGGCAAAACCACCACAAATGCATTATTGGTGTAATTTAGAAAAATTCTAGAGTGAAAACAAACCCGAAAGTGTCAAAACGTTTTGTAGCTGTTGCAGTCATTAAGATTACCCTGAAGCCCTTCCTTTAAGACAAATGCCATGTTGAAACAGCTGTAACCCACCCTTTGGCAACATGTTAGATGGAATGTTATATGAGATACAGTTGGCAGCAAATGGCTACTAGTGCTGTCTTTTCATTATTATTATTATTATTATTATTATAAAAACATGCAAAATACACTGGCAACAGCTAATATTTTTCTCTTAAAAAAGATTGTTCGCACTTTGAACTAGGCTCACTGGAGGCGTTTTGAGTAGGTAGGGAACACTCTGATTCAAGGGATCAGGGATAATGGAGATGAGACAGACAAAGATATATTAAAACCGATCACTGTTTTGAGAAGGCCTTTTTTCCAGTCACTGAGCACATAAATGCATCTGCCAAAGGTTTGTTTGTCAAGCTTTTTCTTTTTCCTTCTTCAGAACATTGTAATGCATGAGAAAAGTATTATAGTTACATTATAGTTCATTACTGAGAGTCTATATTCTTCACTCTATGTGTGGTCAGATGCTGAAAAGGCAAATCACCGGACCAGAAAGAACTGCTGCAAAATAGCACAGTACAACAGTAACAAGCTATTAAACTTTGTCCTCTAACCTAACTCATGATGCTGACTCCAGCACTGCTACTGTGAACTAAACTGCTCTATTGATTTTTGTATTAAAAAAAAAAAAAAAAAAAAATAGGCCATTGAATGCTTGTAATACCACCCAGGGGGAGAATATATTATTTTCAGATGTACAAACTGCACAGTAAAGTTGTAACGTTTGTCAGTTATGATCATCTATAAAATTATTTTTGGCATTTTGTTATTATATACCACTTGAGAACAGCCACTGCTAAAAAGATTACTAAAAAAAGATTGATTCAAAATGGGACATCACAAGGCACAAGTCTAATTGTCACATGATACAACCGATAACAATGGACACAAGCAGCTCTTCCAAGGTCACAAGAATAAAGAAAAAACATATTTGATCAAAAGGGGAACTGTTAGTGTAACTTATTTGAAGCAAGGCTCTGACAATCCCACATTGAGTGTTAAGGTCACTCACAATCCATATGAGGTTGCCTTAAGAGGACAAACAAAAGACAGGCCTTTTGGCCAGTAAAAGATAAAAAAGCACTTTCCCTGTGAGTTTACTGGCATCACTGTTGGCAAGCATATGGAAGTCTGGAGACAGCAGAAGGCTTCACAAGTTTAGTGTGACCTTGGCAAGCACAAGCAGTGATAAAGTCTGCCTTTTATAGTCTCGTCTATATTCTGGATCCAGTCATTCAGACAACTTGTATACTGCAGTAGTACGTTGTTTATGTCGCCTTTAACCTGACGACTGAACCTTAACTAGATAACAATGAGTAAACATATGGGATGAATGTTATGTAGGTTTGTAAGAAGTCCTATGAAATTCACATACAATAGGCCTTTATCAAAAATACACTTTTCAACATTGAATCCTACATTTTTAGTCCTTTTGTTATTTGAACTAATAGACCAAAGAGGGAGGATGCCTTAAACAAAGAGCTAGTTACATGGAAAACAATATCTAATCTGCTGCACTATGAAGAGATCAAAGGTTCTCCCACTTCTCTCCAGTCATTATAGCAGGCTCATTTGCAGCCGAGAGCAATAAATGTGAACAATGACAAACATGTCATACACACCCACAGAGATGAACCCGGTAATAAAGTGTTTCCATAACAATATGACAAGTGTTGGTATAAACCTCACAGGTGGAATTAGAAATTAACCAGGTCATCAGAAAATCTGGGGCAGTCAGCTACTATAACAGTTGGTGTCATGCTCATCATGAATATAGCAGTGCCCTAACAGATCTGACACAAGGCTGCGTAGAGAGGGAACAGACAGTTTGTTATCAGCTGTTCCCAGAGGCCCGACTCACAGCGTGCCTATGGCAACCTGCATGCCTGCCATTGTCTCCCATGACTGTTTAAAGCACACCAGTAAGAACAAGGCCATCAATAATAGATGTGGATGTGTCAAAAGCTGCTACATAAGAGACATGAGCAAGTGACTGAGCAAGAAGGCAATGTTAATAAACACCAAAGAACTGTACACAGCAGACAGCAGGAAGGGTGGAGAAAGAAGGTCTGAAGATAACCTCTGCTATTAAACATAGTCATGTGAAATGCTAACATTTGTGCTTCTGTCATGTCAGACTCAGAACCTTAAACAAAGATGAAAGAGGAACAAACAGAAAAGTATAATGCTAATCTGCTGTCATGAGTGATTTTTGGAGCGGTGCCATAAAAGCCCACTGTACTGACTCACCCAATTCAAGACCCCAATATACACTCCTCCCATTTTCCTGTCCCCCAGATACATGCTCCCCCCTTTATTTTAGTTGCTGCTTTCCCGCCTTGCAATCAATATTCTAAAGAAAAGGAAATATTCACAACCTTCCTGCACCACACGCATCATCAGCCATTTTCATGCAGTTGTAGTAAAATTATGTTAGAATAACGCTGATGGTCTGAGACAGTTATACAGCATACAATATACACTAGTAATAGTATTTATAGATATGTAGAGTCAAATTTTCAAGCGTTAACAAATAGCACTGTCATTACAAACATACTGAATACAAAGAGAAAATGACATTGCTCAATATAACAGCAAAAGTAAAAAGAAAATAAGAAGTAGACAAAGGGAGGCTTCTAGTAAGGCGGACTACTGCTCTTTTGTTCCCCTTTAGCGCCCAGCATTCAGCTTCAAGCATGGCAGGCTATCCCCATGCTTCTTCCTTCAGGGTGGGGGGGGATAGGGCAACGCTGCATCCACCCTAATGCGTGTCATCGTAGGTCCCACATGGTTTATATTGGGCTTTTTTGTTATCATCAAAATAGGATTAAAAATGACAACTTTTAAACGCAAAATATCTGATCTTCTGAGACGCTACAGAATTTTAGCTTGAGGGAAAAACACGCGGAGTGGACACTTAGCTTTGTCGTTTCAGTCGTACAAAAGATTTGATTGTATAGATGAACAAGAATTTCTCTGATAAAGCAGACAAAAAAACAAACACTTTATGTCGCCAGTTAAAATCTAACTTGCACCCATGTGATTCGTGAAGCGGTCTTACCTTTACAAACAGCTCAATGACGGGTTCACTATCCGCTTTTACTCCGTTTTGTGGCACAGAAAGTGACATTGTTGCTGCAGCTTCTGTAGTTTCTCCTACAAAGATGAGTTCTTCTTGCTACCACGCCCGACGTAGTTGAGTCACAACCTTATTTTCCGCAGCGAAGTCCACTCGGCGATTTTCTTTGCGAGGACTGCTCTACTTAATGACACAAAACGGACACTGACCAAGCGGCTTTCACAGTCAACTGCTCCGCGATGAAAAGTAACTTCACACTAGAGCTGAGCTACAAACACATGGTAACGGTGCTAGCCTGGGTCTGGTCGGATGAGTGGTGATGAGGACGGGACGAAGAAACAACGGGCATATCAAAGATGTGATGTCATCAGCAAACACAAGAATGTGGGAGGGTTTGAAAAGGGGAGTATTTTGAAGGGATGCTCAGGAAACTCCTGTTTCCATTAAACATTAAAATATAGCTCAGTGGAAAAAAAAACTTTTACTCTAGAACAGTGTATCCTGTGTAAATTGCCTTTGTATTCAACAAATTTACTCAAATGGTTACGTTTATAGGATTGTTTTCAGCCCTACAGCTCACAAAAACCTAGGAAATACAGCCAATCTAAACAAGAGGCTGAAAGAAATCCAAAGTAAAATGTATTTTTTCTGTTGTTGGGCATTAAAGAGGAGGTTGCCATAGGGATAGGCCTGTTTCAAAAACATTTCCCTGGAAATCCTACACAGTAAAACAAATGCATCCCCATCCATTTACCAACCATGGCTTTAAACCAGTGTTCATTTTATTTGTTTTGTTTGTTAGAAAAAAAACATTAACACTAAAAAGTTTTACACAGAACACATCCTATAAAAGGTTTTATTTCAGAAAGAATGAGAAGAGCCAAGGGTACTTGATACAAATCATAGCAGTCCCACAGAGCTTGGTGTACAGGGCTCAATGAATTGTATAACAATGCAACCTCAAAAAAATAAAGCATTAGATCACTGGGTCTGAGAGTGTTCATCAAGACTACTTTTCAATCAGGTCAAACAAACGCCTCTTAAAAGTTGTTAAATGAAGACATTGCAATCTGTTACAAGCCTCATCACTAATTACAGCCAATACTAACAGTCCCTTACTGTATATTGGTATATACTCCATAAGATCAGTGGATCATGCAGATACGAGACCATCATTGTACAAGTGATCATTTTTTAAAAGGCTGTGAGAACAACTGACCAACTCAAACTAATACCCTGCTTAATTTCTTAAAACAATTAACACAAGCATCTTTACAGTTAGGATCATTTACTAACTTATTAATCAAGCTCTTAATGGAACAGTTTTAACCTGTAACAAACCGTAAAAAGAAAAACAAACTTCCAAATCTGTACATTCTGAAGCAAGGGTTGATAATAAATCACACAACGTTAATGAAAATTTTGTATTCAGGACATTTGGGATGGAGAAATTTGGGCTTTTCTCATTGACCTTAGGGCCTTCTCTCTTAAGTGTTTCTCCAGGTCATCCAGGGTGTCCTCTACTTCACTCTCAGATTCCTAAAAATTACAAAATTATCAAAAGATCAAGAAAATAAAACACGGACAATCCTTGTTTGACATAAACAGTACTAATATACAGTAGACTCACTAACACTAACTTTTCGCGAGTCCTCATCCTCCTCTGGACACTGGTTTTCTGGTCCATCGGCAGTACCAGCAGCGGCGGCGGCGGCAGCAGCGGCGGCGGCTTTCTCCTTCTTATGCTTCTTGTGTTTCTTGTGCTTCTTTTCCTTTTTGTGCTTCTTGTCCTTTTTCTTTTTCTTCTTCTTTCCAACAGTTTCAACATCTGAATTCTGTAGTAGAGTCAAGTGTTTAGTATTTAACACATGACAATTGCAAATATTTGTACAAGGACATGATACTACTACTCTTAACATATTTGCTTCTCAAAAACAATTAAACAAACCTTGTTTGGTGACTGACTGCCAGAGCCACTGCTGGCCTTCTTGGCTGGGGGTGGAGAACCACTAGCAGAGCGAGAAGGTGAGGGGGAGGCGGATGTGGGAGCAGGACGTTTGTGAGCTGCTGGTTGAGGGGAGACAGATCTAGACCTTGATGGCACTCTTCTTACAGGCCGCGGGCTCAGAGAGGCTCTGTGGAGAAGGCACAAGTAATTGAGCACATAAATACACAAAAGGGTAGACCACAACATTAGTCCAAGGATGGCTGACTGAAACCTTGCATACCTCTGGCTATTCCGTGGTTCAGGTGTACGAGACACTCTGCGGATGGGTTTACTGTTTAATGGAGACCTCTGTTTGCGATGACTGGATGGGGAGGTATGGGAAGTTTCAAAACGTCCCCGGGGACTGGCTGATCCTCTAAGATTGCGACCACGGCTTACTGGAGATGGAGACTGACGCCCATCCCTTCTTGGCCGTCCAGAAAGTGGCATGGGGCTTCTCCTGTGCCTGGGTGGAGATGTCGAGGAAGGAGGGGTTCGTCTTCTTTGAGCCGGAGAGCTTCTCCGTTTGGGTGACCTTGAAGGTCGGCGCTTGGCTCCTGGAGAAGGACGCCTTGGAGAACTAGACATTTTCCTTTTTTGAGAGGGCAAAGGTGATGGGCTATAGCGACGCTGAATTGGTGGAGAGTAACGTCTGGGGGATAGAGAGCGTCTTCTGGGAAGTGGGGATGGTGACCTAGAAAATGTACTTTTGTTGAGCATATTTTGCATACTTCATGTAACATTCTCTAAATTTATATGGTAAACTTAAATGGTAATATTTAAAATCAAATCAAGAAAAAATTACAGTAGTCTAATACATACCTTCGCCTAGGAGAAGGAGACCTGCGACGCCTTGGTAGAGAAGGGGAGCGACGTCTACGTGCACCAGGGGACGGAGAACGCCTCTTCCTAAATATAATAAAATCAGCCATTAATAAATCAAAGAAAAGCTTAACATCATTTGACAATAGTCAAGTTAACAGACCTTGGGGAGGGGTCTCGATGCCGCCTTCGTGGGGAAGGTGAATGGCTTCGTCTTCTTCTGACCTCACCATTTCTGGCACCTGGCCTTGCTGCGGGCCTCTTTAGAGTCTCATCTTCTGAAGACGATGACCCTGTATCTGAAATCAGAAAAAAAAAAGGGGCATATGTCAAAAACCGTTCATTTGAAATTACATGTATGAAATGACATGCATGAAAGAAAGGAAGGCCAACAGACGGTTTAAACAGACTTGGATCAAAAAGGTGAGGCATGGATAAAGTTGTTAACCTGAAGATGACTGACGATTCTGGGTGCGATAGTGACGTCGCTGCTGAACCGAATCTCCAGTTGCCCCCTTGTCATTTCCATCATCCTCTGAAATGTAAAGCATTGAATATCCAAATATTGTCTTCTCTCACCATGAAAACAAGACATATAGGATGTGGTAGAAAACTGATTTCAGAAAACAAAACAAAAATGGGAACTGACCTGATTCAGATACGTCAGAAGGTCTTTGTTTAGCATTATCAGATTGAGAGTCACTCCGTCCACCTGGTACTGGTTTTAAACCTGAAATAAAATAATAATTTAAACTAGGGTTTAGATTAACTTCTTTGCTTCTCCTGAGTCAATTGGTCATACCAGAAGATCTTGGTGGAGAGGCAGAGCTATGACGTCTTCTGGTCGCTGGAGATAATGATCTTCGGTCTTTGCCTGCTGGGCTGATAGATTTGTCGAGATGATGGACCTGTTTTCGAGGTGGCGTACTTGATATCCTTTTTTTCATTGCTTTTCTAGGTGATCGGGAACCAGAGGAACTGCTGCCAGATGATGAGGCAGAACGAGAGCGCCTCCTGCAGGAAAATTATGGTTTCAAAGTGAAATCTTGCCCAATATTACTAAAAGTCTCAAGCTCAAGTGTATGCGTTGGTAACAGGGACAAACCTGCGAATAGGGGAACGTCTATGCCTGTGCCTGGAGCTGGTGGGCCCACGTCTTGGCGGGCTTCTTCTACGAGGGGAGAGTCTCCTTCTGGGACTCTGCCTTCTACGAGGAGAATAAGATCTGAATTGAACAGAGAAAATGTTTACTTTAATTAAAGGCCAATAAAGCAATTAATATTCACTAAAACTATTAGGTGTCTCAAGTCCTCATTTTAAATCACTGATTGATTATACATTTATATTAAAATAAACTTATTATATTATACTTTTAATCTTTTAGTTGCATATTGTGTATTAATAATCTCTGTGGAATAATGAATGATTATCCACAGGAAGGTGGTATTGTGGAATTCAATTTGTTTTTTTCATAATTGATCTTTTACTTTATAAGGCCAGTGGTGTCCAGTGTAGCTACAGTTGTTTCACAAGTAAAGCTGTGTACTGCATGTGCCTAAAAAGATGCTCAGAAGACTACTTGAGATCTTGACTTCATTTTGATCAATTTTGAGGTTATGACATGAACCTATATTAAAACTTACCTTGAACGAGAGCGTCGTCTACGAGAGCGAGAATGAGAACGGGAACGGTGGTGGGGTCTTTCCTTTCTACCGTCTTTCTCCTTTTCCCGAGACTTCGGCCTTTCTTCTTTCTTTTGAATTTTCTCTGGAGAGGTTTCTTTAATATCAGTCACAGAGTCTGCCTTCACAATCTCCGCTGCTGCAATACTACAACAAATGCAAAAAAGTGGTCATCATAATTTTAACTTAGGGCAAAAACAGCAAAACAACATTGCAACTTAGTGGTCAATTGCACCGTAAAACAAATGGGAAAGCAGGGACTACGTCATCAGTATTTTACCAACCTTGTGGAAGAGGCTTCTTGAATAACTGGCTCAGGCAGGTCTTTTCCTGCTGTATCTGGCTCCGAATGGGTTTCCAAGGGTTTTGTTGATATTAGAACTGGAGGAGATAAAGTAACCCCGACAGGGCTCTGTTTGCGTCTTGGTGAGCGTGAGGGGCTTCGTTTCCTGTCACGCTTTGCTGGTGACCTTCGCCGAGGTGATGGGGACCTTGTCTTCCGCCTAGCCAAAGACAGAGGGAAGATCAATAAAGTTTTTACAAGAGATAAAAATATATACATATTTACATAAAAATCTTTGCTTTTACCTCCTTGGGCTCCTTGATTGAGCTCTGTCTCTGTCCTTTTCCTTTCTATCCTCATCTACCTTCTTTAGGGAGGCAAGCTTCTCCTGTTCCAACTGAAATAAACAACAAATTAACAATTGTTCACTACAAAATAGCATTTTTTCCCCAAATGTATTTTCTGGATTCTCACCTGTCTTTGTTTGATTTCTTCTTTCTTTTGTTCAAGAAAAGCAGATGGGATACCAGCGATGTTTTCCTGGGCACTCAGCAGTAGTGGCCACAATTCCTTCATGAACTCCCGAGCATTCTTCCCATTCAGGAAACCTGTCAGGTTGATCTGCATCATCTTTGCATCAGGATGCTGTAACAGACAGATGAATGGGGACAGAAAATACAATACAGGCATTAAAATAACTGAAAAAAAATCATGAGGAGGTAGGGTCCTTTAAAAAAGGGACTGCCTACCCAATCCTTTCTAAATCTGAGACTATGTTTGTATGTAAGCATAGTAAAATAGCTAAGGTATCTACTATATCATCCCTCGTTTCAATACTGCTCTTAAACAAAAACAATCAACATAAAAATAGTGACTGGTTTAGGCAGTACTCACAGACTCTGAAACTGAGAATGTGAGCCAACTGTAGGGAGACATATCTAGCACTACAAAAATGGCATGCAATAATGCTGTTTCTAGACAGTTATTTGTTATAAATAACAAATGTTCTACCATTCAATGATTTTCTGTCACTGGTGATAACCCCACTACGTTACACTTGATTTAACCACCCACCAATTTAATCCAGTCTCCCCACAGTCTACACTGGAGCAGTTAAACAAATTGCCACAATACAGAGTGCGTTAAAACCCAACACTGCAAGTACAGTTCCGGTGTCTTCAGTGAGTCCCGTGGGATCAGTGGGCACGGAGCTCCCTTGGCTTGCTTCCGCCTCCCTACTGCTTGAGACTCAACCACCATGAGCTTATTGTTATATCATTTATCTAAATTGCAAGAGACGAACAAGCAATAATGAGTACACAGTTACACAAGAGGTTTTATTCAACAACTAAAAAATATTGAGATACTGTAACCTCAAATTACATTTTCTTGCAATTATGCAAATATAACAAAGTTAGCTTCAACTCTCCTTTCACTTCAAATGCTAGAATAAGCATAATATATATATATATAAAAAAAAAAAGAAAATACAAATGTGATAAATAGTATGGTATTCATAGCATACTTTTTGACCACTGCATCTAAAAGAAACCTAAAAATAAATAAATGACTCCACACACACAAAATTACTTACAGACAGGCCAGTGGCACATATCAGGTGGGAACGTTGTATAACAAAGGGAAATCCCTTAAAATAAAATGGGCTAGGGCCATGTTGTACATGCACAATCTAAGCACCAATAATCAAGTCCTTAGAATGAGTAGAGCTAGTATAGCACTAACAGCGAGAGATCTTCTTGTTATTGCAATATATTAGGTTTTAATATGAATGAATCTGACAACTGAGTCTGCTCCATTATTACCCATACAACTAAGTTGGAGAGGTTTAAAACTCCTATGCTCAAAGGGCTAATTTACAATGATCAACAAGTCAGTGTATAAAATCCAAAGTTGTGTGGTTAAGAGCAACAGAGAAACTTGATTAAAATCAAGTATACTTGGGGGTTTCAGCTTGGTTTTATGTTGCTCTCATCCATACAATTAGGAATTACCTTCACTAGGACATCTTAGTTGTTAATTTTAAATCATATTGTTAATTAAGGGGCCTGAGCTTGATTCATTGTAACCATCTATGGAGAAAATGAATACATTTTTTCATGACATGTCTTTCACTGACATGGTACTGGTGATCCCTGCACACAACTCACCTCAAAACCACACACTGCATCATGAAGGGAGAGTTGGGCTCAGTGACTTTGGGCTCAGGAGAGAGCTAATTAGGTGTTGGTGCTATACTTCTGAAGCAAGGTATAACATCCATATTGGTTCAGGCCTTTTAAATCATAAATCACATAATCATTAGAAGACTGCTGAATAAAGGCACTTTGTAACATAACAGCAAAACATGTCTATTTAAATCAATTGTTGTACCCACTGTTACTTTAGTCTTCAAATTTGAGTAGGATGTAGATTATTTGTGTAGTCATCTTTTGACTAAACAATGCCCTCTAATGTAGTAGCCTACTTTGTAAAAGAAATAACACAAAAATGAAACCAGACAATACCTTCTCCTCAAGCTGGTTAAATATGAACTCAATGACGACATCATCTTCAAAGCCCAGTATTTCTGTCACTTGGTGGGTAATCCATGGTTTGATGACTTCTAGGTTCACTTTGGTCATGTCCACCTAAGGGTAAAACGAGCCAGAACAACTAGTTAAATATGAAAGTACCTCACTTGGTTTCTTTCTAATATAGACAAAAGTTGTCAAAGTAAAAATGGAATGTGTATGTTGTATCTCTGACGAAAAAAAAAAAAACAACCTTGAAACAAAATATATATAAATGTAACTAATGATAACCACACCTTCTTGTCGAGACATTCCCCAAATTTCAGCTGCTTCAGGAGTTTCTTGTGCTTGTTGCTGAAACGATTATCTTGCTCCGCACTTGTGCCCTAAAATGAAATATTAAAAAAGTGGAAATACAATTACTATTAAACATAGTTGAAACAGCATAAAGTTAAATTGGTATGAAAATCATACTACTTGTATTCAACGTTACATTACATTTGCGTTCGCCTCGGAAGAAATAGCTTTGTGTTTATTTACATGCATATAAAAGTTTTGTACAAAAGATAACGTATGTTATTATAATAGCCAGAGTTAGGAGAATTATTAGTTTACTTAGCGTTAGTATATTTGGCGGTTCTGACTGCATAGCATTAACTAGCTATTTATCTACGAGATAGGATCCGAGTAAAATTTTTACTCTTCAGTGTTTTAAGTGTTACTATGACATGAAGCTAAACGATATATATTCAAATACAGATGCATCTAATATGTTGTACACCTCGATCAACTTTATTAAGTTATGATGGCGTGTTAATGGTCGTGACCAGCTCACGGAGACAGCAGTGAAGAACCGCCCGGGCGCCATCTTTCCATGTCGAGCTAATACATTAGCAATGGCTACAAGCTAATCCGCATTGACTATTTCCTGAAACTATCGATACCAATATTTAAAACTATATGGCAAGAGATTGAGAGCAACAGAGGCACCAAACACGACTGACTGTCTTAAATATGAGAAGAGTGAACAAATAATCCCTAAGAGGTAATCGTTGATGGTGTATAAAATCGACAAAACGCGTTTGCAATATAACTGCTAGCCTCATTTGATAGCCTGAGACCGAATGGCCCAGCACCAAAATATCGACACATTTGCTAATTTGCTGCAGTAAACAAAAATATATACCCAAACAACAAAGACTAAAATACGAAATAGGCAAAATTCTTACGCGGAAAAATCCCGCGTCCATTGTGGGAAATGTGGTAGTATCAAACGGTGAGGCGAGAGACGTGTGGCTCCGACGATATCAGTATGGCGAACCTAGGGCAGGCTGAACAGTGCGCCTCCACAGGAAGCAACACGTACTGCGTGTACTTTAACAATTTTAGTAGAGGTGCAAGACAAAATGTTACTTAACTTGTTTTAAGATAATCTCTTTATTGTAAAATAGCTGAATAGATCAATAAAACTAACGTGACAGAGATAACAAAATCAGCATTTTATTTGTGTAGTTTGAAGTAGAAAGTAGTAAACAAAAACAGAGACCACGCATAACTAAACACCATTACTTTGTTATTTTATTAGTTACATTACAATAGGCCTATAGCCTGCTGCACATCATGCATGGTGAGGGTTGAGTAGATTCTTCTCAAACAGCATTGTTTCAGCGTGCTGTGCTGGCTAAATAAAATAATAATAATAATAATAATAATAATAATAATAATAATAATAATAATAATAATAATAATAATAATAATAATAATAATAATAATAATAATATAATTGCAACTCCAGACATGGAATGGATAGTCTACAATTAATGTTGAATGAGGAGTGTAAACTGCATACAATGTTTTATTAAAAACATAGAAAAATGAGGTAGGCCTATTCAGTATCATCAGACTTGCCAAAACTCATGTAGGTTTTCTTATTGGTTAGTAATTTTAGTTATTGTTTGTTGGTTAATAAATGTAATTATTGTCCACTTTAACCTATAGGCTACTACATTTTGTAAAAAAAAAAAATGTAATAAGACTTTTTTAATAGTGCCTCTAATTCTAATTCATTCTAATAAAAATCACACTGCTGGCAAAAAGAGAAAAAACAGGTGCATTTTAAATTTATGGAAAGGCATAAAAAGTAAAAATGTATTTTGTAGATGATGCTGTAAACAACCTCTATGGTCTGTCTTATGATTCTGTAATAGAAACACAGAATAGTTCATATAAAATAACAAATGAAAATATATGATTCCCTGAAAAAGACAATGAGTTTTTAGCAGACTCAAATGCTGGTGCAAATGTGTTTACAGTGAAATATATGATATACTGGCTGACTGTTCCTACTTTGTAAACTGACTTAATTTTCTCTAATATTCCAGAGCATGTTGACAGTGTATGAAGTGTACCGGTTTGATAAACATTTTACTGTGGTCAGATTTTACAATGTGTTTCTAGCTGTTGTGCAATCCTTCAGAGGCCCTTTTGTTTCGAATGGTTTGCAGCATATCCGACACAAGCTCTTCTAATCCAAAGGCTGGTTCCCAGCCCCAGTCCCTCCTTGCATTGGAGTCATCAAATCGCACTGGCCAACTGTCTGCTACAAAGTGGGAAGTTAAAATTTTAGTCAATTAAAAGAAGCAATTTGGAAATTAGAATATATGTATGTATAAATGTAAAAACATTGTGTGCTAACGCTCTGTTAGTTTTAATTGCGTGATGACCAAATAATGTTAAAAGTGTTGCTTTAAATGATTTTTAAGACAATTCTTGCACATTTGTAGTTAGACATACCAATTGTCTGGCGGACAGAATCCGGACTGTAGGTGACCTTAAGGTGAGGGAGATGCTTGCGGATTTCCTGGGCCACTTCTTCCGGAGTGAAGCTCATGGCTCCAATGTTATAAGTGCGTAGTGAAAGCTGGCAGTCTGGAGCTTGCATGAACTCTACAGTGGCACGATGACAGTCAGAAATATGCATCATGGGAAGACGAGTGTCCGGACGCAGGTAGCACTCATGATGACCTGTGCTAAGAGCGTCATGAAAGATCTGAACTGCATAATCTGCAAGCAGGGGAGACAAAAATTTTGCCATTGTTTACAACTAACTGTCTTAATTACAGATACTTAAGGCATTTGTGAGGATTACCTGTGGTTCCTCCACCAGGTGGTGTATTAACAGAGATCACACCTGGATAACGTAGGCAGCGGAAGTCCAAGCCATATTTATGATGGAGATACTAACGATAAAAAGAGATGTCTGTGAAGTCATCCAAGTCATCTTGAAGAAAAGGTTAAAGCAAAAGCATCTGAAAAGAGTCCAGATGCTTTTGGTTTGACCTTTTCTTCATTCGTAAAAATATTTTTTCACAGTACAGTCTCTATTTCTGCCCATATTAACAATTGTCCCACCTCTCCCATTAGTTCCCCATGCACTTTGGAAACTCCATAGATGGTTCGAGGCCTTTGGACGCAAAGATCAGGAACTGGGTCGCGTGGTGAGGATGGACCAAATGCTCCTATGGTGCTGGGTACAAAAAGGCGCAGGCAGTTTTCCAAGGCCAGGTCCAACACATTATGAAGGCCTACAAGGAGCAGAAAGAAATCCCTTACACACAATTCTAAAAACACAATATGATATGGTGCTTATGCAAACCTGTAATGTTTATTTTGCGAGCCAAAGCCACATTAGCCTCGCCCACAGCACTAAGCAAAGCGCTATAATGGACCATCCAAGTGATCTGGTTATTTATTATGAGTTCTCTGAGATGTTTGTAGTCCAGTACATCAGCATATACAAATGGGCCTTTATGGAAATAAGATAGAAGAGAGTAATGATTACAAATATGCAATGAAGGCTGTCAAATAAACAAGAAAATATTTGTCATACCACTGTGAATTACATGGGGTGGGGGCTTCTTAATGTCTGATAAAATTACATTCTCGGCCCCATACTGCTTCCTTAAAATAAATAGATATTATAAAAGATGAGTTTGTAAAAAAATAAAATAAATCTGCATTGTTGTTACCTCAACATCTCCGCAAGACCCACACCTAACTGCCCCAGACCACCTGCAAGCAAAACACAAAAATGCAACAAAATTAATAAATGTTTTTGTCTGTTAGGTGAAAAGGCTTGCTTGTTCAAAAGCATTATTCTGAGACAAAAGTGACACCAGGCTATTATCCCCTCCTCTGACATTCATTGGCCCTTTTATATCGCCAGCTCTGTCTGAACACAGACTATTGTAATGACTGAAAATGGGACCCTGTAGGGACTGAAAACAAGCATGCCTGTAGTATTCCACTCATGCCACTGATATCAATAAAGGTCTTCAGGATTTACTTGCATGCCATTTTGAAACAATATTCTAAAATGAATACAACATTTTTTTCAGTAATACTGTGGAGCCATAGGAAAAGTTAATCACCTGTAATAAAGACGCGGGGATTCTCCTGAGAAGGCAGCGAACTGTTGGTTTCCTGGTTGTTCCATCTGCTCATCTGCCTGGATAAGCAGGAGCTGATGCTTAGGCCTAATAAATGTTGTATCTTGGTAAGAGCACAATGACCCAGCACTGTGTGGCCCAGGATGTTGGGCACACAGACCCGCATGCCCTGTTGCATGTCCACTAACAAACCTTACAAATGTCAAACGTAAGCAGCAAGTAAAAATCATAATACATTTTTACTAGTTTTAGAACAGAAAAAACAATAAAATAAAATTAAAAATACATTACCTGCGTGCTTAAAGAATCATCCACCTTTTATCCAACACCAAAAGATGCAAGAAGTAAATTCAAAAATTGCACTGAATAGTAAAGGTTTCTTGTTTTTGAAGTATTCAAGAGATATGATAATGATGAATGATATTTCAGGCTCCAGAAACTGATAATAATAACCAGGTTTGAAAAATCATGCTGACCACTGTGGCTCATAGGTCTTGATCAACCAGTACTACAGTTTCCAGCTCGCAAAGCTCCATGTGTGAAAACACGCAAACTTGCTGTTCACAGGGATTTGTATTGTGAAGAGTGTTTAGCTGAGCTTAACAGGACTGGGAGGTGTGTCATTAGTAAAGCCTCCCACCACAGCTAATACTAAATATTATGTTATTATGTTTTATATTAAGTCATAGAAATAAAAGATATAAAATTGCTCATAGCCTAAATAATCACAAGGACCAACTCATTTTCAACTCATTTATATTATAAGAAATCCAGAACTGGTCATATAAAAATATGATGGACATTGTAATACTGACAACATACCCACTGAAAACATATAATTAACATTGTTTTATCATTATCTGAGTTCGGTATTAGCTGAGTACAAGTTTCCCCACTCAATGATCATGTTCCTTAATTCCTCCTGAGCCTCCTCAAGATGACGATTTTGTGGGGTCCACCTTAAGAAAAACCCTAGAAAGCATTGACATTGGCATTTAAAAAAATAGGCAACACTCCTAAAGTGGACTATGTGAGGAAAGTGTCATGTCATGCTCACCTTTCCAGAGCTGCAGGGACTGTGGGTGAATTGAGGGCCAAATTGCCAAATCAGTGGGCTCATACAGGGGGTTAGTGTACTGCTTTCTTTCAGGGGGCCTCAGTAGAGCCTGGAACAAACAATAGGTCTTCTCCTTTACTCCAAGAGCACACCTGAGAAGAATTGGATAAACCAACCAATTTTAAAAGATGCCTGAAGGACACCATCTTATAAATAAAAGATGACTGATTAACCTCTCCTGATCGTTGTTACAGAGGAAGGTGCCATAGTCCGAGGAGTATGCCTCGGTTGCTAGTCTTAACAACAGAGCCTCTGAGAACTCCAATGCCAGGGGAAACTGTCTCCACAGCTGCCACACACAGTCTAGCAGCAGTATAAACACTGGAGATTCCTGCTGGAGACGAGCATGGGAGTAAGCTGAGTGGGCACATCGCTGCTGAAAAGGATGCCCTGCCTGAAAGTGAACATAATTGTTTACACACAAAGAAGACAGATATAACTTTCTCCTTACCAACTGTATCTCCTAAACTTGTCTCTTATCTGTAGTGTTTTTCTACTTGTTCTTAGTACAAAGTCAGTTCAAATTTAAATGTACTTTACCTGCACCCATTCTCTGTCAAGCAAAGCCAGGAAGCCCTCTAGAGTCCGACAGGTTGGGTCCATAATAAGTTGCGCCAAAGTGCTAATGAGCAAAGTGGAGTCTATTCCTTCAGAGCCATGAACAAGAACCGAATGGCCATCCCTGTTAGTAAATAAAAAGACAGTTTCCTGACTTCAGAGTACTGCTTTCATATACTTGCTGTTTAATGTCATGCATCTTGTTTTCAGTTCCTGATACTACAAAAGTATTCCAGTGCAGATATGACTGTGTTAGATATTCTTTATTATATGTATAAAAAGTGCTTTTGAAGTAAAATGACTATGAATGAATGAATATATATTTTTACCTCTCTACGCACTCTGCTACCAGTCCTGCAGTTAAAATAGCAGTTTGGACGTGAGAGAGCCACTTTGAATTCTCAAGTTTACTGAGCCAGCGGTCCATATTGTGTGACTCATCACCACAGGCTTCCACCAGTTTAATCAGACTCTCCTGCAGTGCTTTACCCCTGTACACAAATACAATGTACAATAGATTTACTTTAGATCTACAGTCGCTAAAAGGGGGGGTCACATGATCCACCTACTTCTCCATCTGTCTATGCAGTCTTTTCCAGCATCTATAACATGATTTGGACTCAAAGCCTCCACCCGTCACCCGTGCCTGCTGTGATTGCTGACTCGAGCGAGTGTCTACAATGTAACCCTTGTCTGAATGGTCAATCACAGCCTGTAGAAGGCCCTCATCTTCCGTGCAGCGTTTCTTATTAGCACCAATCAACGGCTGACTGCTGCGCATAATAACCTACAAAGAAGATCAGTTAGTCAGAAGCGCTGGCTGGTCTTGAACAAAAAGCAGTGGACATAGATCTCAGCAGCTCACCACGCCATTTTTACGATGATAGTAGCAAAGGACAGGGAAGCGGCCACCCTGTCGGAATTTAGCCACCTTCTTCAGTGTGTCATCATCTATATTTTTAGGGACGATAACTGAGCGGGGGTAGGATGGACAGACTGAGTAATCGCTGTTCACAGTGCTCAGTCTCCAGTTAATGTGCTGCAGATGGAAGACAGTCAGATTTATAATAAGACATGTCAGTAGGCTTCACTTATTGAGTAATAACAGAAAAAGTGCAAAGGTATTCAGTCATATATAGACTTTACACATGTATAGAAGTATTGGTATGTCTTTTTCTTTTGTATTTATTTTTTTGATTTTTTCAATTCCGCTTCAATTAAAAAACAAATCCACAACACAGCTTTCCTGGGACTGACTATAGAAAAAAGCCAGCCATCCACCAGCCAGGGCTATCTAATGAAATATACAAACATAGCCCTGGGAAAGCCCTGCCTCTAAAACACATGTAAACAGCTAGGCTTAAATCAAGCTGTGAGTAGCGCAAACTGAAATAATGGGAAAACAAATAAAAAGTGAAGAGCCATGGTGTCAGCAAATGGGATATCCTGTTTCTACACAAAATTATCACCCCTCTGTTTAGCTTCCCTGCTATTTTCAGCCATGCCAGTGTTGGATCATTGTTGCGAGAGGTTGCCTTCCAAGCAGTTGTTAACATGTTAGAGGAAACATATTTGTTCCATATGGTTCCATGTTTTATTGGTTTCTTACGAGCTCCTTTGTTTCTCTGTAGACTTTTTCAGCGGTTGAGAGACCCCACTGTTCATCCAAGCTCAGATCTGAAGGTCTGTAGAAGAAAGGATACATCTCCGACACACAGTTGAGATTGGACAGGGTCTAATGGGAAAAATGAAAAACAAATCAGAAAAACTAAATGTAGAATTTGGTTTTTTTTTGCATAATATCTAAATTTTTTACCTCAATTGAGTGTGCAATGTTAAGACATTGCTCCATGCCTGGGATGTCAAGCTGGAGCACACGCAGGTCTTTGCATTTAATTGTGATTGTGCCTGAGGATCCCATCCTACAAAAACACACTGCTTTGAAAGATACACAAAATATTGAAACAAGGAAAATACCCTGGTGCCCAGTTTTCCCCTCCATCCTAAAGTAGCTTAGTAACTTTCAGTTGTTGAAGCAACATTGTGTCACTTAACCAGATTTCCACCCAATGAATGAGTCAACTGTGTGTAACTGCACTGCTGCAAAGTCTCATGGGACTGATCTGGAGGGGGGTGTGTTCTCAATGTGATTTGAAACTGGGCTCACTTGTTCTGTTATATGTCAGGGAACGATCACAAAGAGCCTGTTGCTAGATATTAAAATGATTTTGAGGTTATATGTTTACTGGTTAAAAAAAAGCGACACAGTGTTATTTTATGGGGCAAACACACGTTTGTTTGTTTTTAGTAAAGCTTAAGCTTGATATAAAGTAAAATGTGTTAGAGACAAGCATAAAGCACAACATTATGCCCGGAAAAGAAAATACAAAAAACAAAACACTGCTTCAATCTTGTGCAAACAGTACACACATTTCCTTTTCTGTGCACTGTAGCCAGACAAAGCTGAACATAGCAATAAGCTGCAATACAAGATGTTTTCCAACCTTTCCCCACGATCAGCTAGAGACAACAGGCTGGAATAGCCCAAAAGGTTTTCCACACTGGTTAGAAAGATTTGAGGAACATTTATTAGATGATAACTATAGGCGTATAGACTTAAGCATTTATTTTGAATGGGCACATGTAAGACAATTGGGATATAGATTAGTATTGCACATATAATACTCTTTATGCATAGCTTAAACAAAACCTAAATATACATCCACCAGGCCTATTAGCTTACGCCTATGAACATTTTGAGGATTTTCGGTTCCTTACGCTGGGTCAACTTCTAAATGTTATTGTTTGACTAAATATAACTATATGGCCTAACTATAAAACTTTCAGCATATTTTGAATCCCTTCACCTTTTTTCTATGGCATCGATGTTCCTGAGCAGCAGTAAAATCTGCCGGTGGCCGGTGTCCTCTCTGTCCGAGAAGAGCAGGTGGTGTGCGGTGATGCACAGGGCGCCTCTGCTCGCTGGGTGCAGCGGCTGTCGGAGGACAACATCCTCGACATTGGCGGTTTTGATGTGCTCGGAAAACTCCATCACCTCCACGGTTCACTGTAAAAACAGTAGCCTACAGAACTAAAGGACTTCCTTTGTCTTTAAAATATAAGGTAAAAATGAAAATGAAAGCAAGTTCCTTGGGACAGCTAGGCAGCCAGCTCTGTTTGTTTTGACGATAAGAAAATTCTATAAATAGTGCACTTTCATTTTGGCTAACACTACAGACACATCTTTGAGCTTAAAACTGACTATTGGGCGTCACCAATATATGTGTTAAGTATGAGGCGACAAACGACGGAAGTGCACATTTCCTGAGAGCACATACTCAGAAATGTGACTCACAATGCTGCTGTCAAAAACTTAGTGGGCTCATTGCTTGGAGCTGGAGTTGCAATACACACAGACGGCACTAGATGGCATTCAAACATATAAAATGTGTTTAAATGCATTAGGCTGTAGGATACAGTATACTAAGTTGAGCCAGCTGCGTCACAACATGAAATCAGTGGCTAAATGCTCGGTTATCCAAAAATATACATAGCCTAACCCATTGGATTTGCGTGTATCAACACTTATTTTTCAGGTAAATTTAAGAAGAGCTTTTCAGATGAAATGGATTTGGAACACGCGTCTAAAGTTATCACATAACCAGGCATGATGTTCATGTAAAACTTTGACAAGTAGCTCTAACTCTAGTATTTATATCTTTAACATTTTCACTACAATCCTTATTTAGATGCATTAGAGATGTAACATCAGATGTAACATCATATTGTTTTAACAATAAAGTCATAACGACAACATAAATGAGCAGAGACTTCCGTACACAAAACGTAAGTAATTGTCCAGCCTCCTAAGCCGTGTGGGATGGCCTGCCACTGCTCCTTATCTTCCTATAAAAGAGGGAAGGACCTGTTGGGCTTTATTCGCGCCACTGTCAATTTTCAAGACGGACAACACGGGACCTGAAAATAACCGATCCTGTGGCAATGGATTTGAAAGTAAATGGAGATGAGTCATCATCTGAGGGGGACACCGAGGATTTAGACAGCTTGAAGGCTCTTACTCAGAAGCTGAAGTTACAGACTCGCAGACCATCCTATCTGGAGTGGCAGGAGCACGTACAGCGCAGACCTTGGAAGGAAAGCTATTCTGAAGGCGTGTCCATGCCTGCAATTTTGAGAAATGAGAACTCAGAGCTAGTTGTGCGAAACATTTGTGGATTTGACACAATTGATGATGCATTCGAGTTTTTGAGAAAAGAGCTGGTGAGTTACAAATAAGCGAAATAATAGTTTGTGTACGCTAAAGTCAAGAAAACCATTTAACTGAGGATTATGTGTAATTATTATTTTCATGCATTTCATTTGAATGGTTGCACCATGTCCTCACATACCCCTTTCCATGCCAAACAAAACATTTTCCATAGATTGTTATCTTAGGACAGTGTGGAGTCATTTCCTCAGGTGTCAGCGATCTGCCTGAACCCCTCACATGACTGACTGGATGGTTTCTTTCATTCCTTGCAACCTGCATGTGATCTGTAGATAACGTCTTTAGATGCCCACATATTTATTTAACAAGTATTGTCTGTTGTTAATTCTCAACAGAGAGAGATGCAGCTTCAGGACAACCGCCTGGCCCGACAGTTGATCCATCTGCGGAGTGAGATCCATCATCTCAAAGTGGAGCAGGTCTGTAACCGGCACAAGGAGATGCTTGACGATGCCACTTATGAGCTGGAGGAGTGCGGCGAGGAGTCAGATCTGCTGTGTGACATTCCAATGAAGGCGGCCTTTGCACTGTCTACCCCCCTCAAACATCTGGGCCTCACCAAGATGAACATCAACTCCAGACGTTTCTCTTTGTGTTAATACAGTATATTGTGTGGCCCTGTTACAAGAGTGGGTCTGCCTTGTGTGCTGCACTTCTGGCGCAGAGACTGGAAATTTAGATAACCTTAAGATGGAGCTTTACATAACATGCACAATAAGGCCTTGGTGCAGAACCTGACTGAAGAAAGCACACTGCTCCACTGTGAAGATATGAAGACAAAAAATATATATATAAGTCAGACTGAAATGTAAATAATCGGTGATATGTTTTTTGTGAAAAGCATACTTTCACATGGTGTGGGTTAACATGTATTTGGTTTGTTTTATTCCTTTCTGAAAACGCAAACACACTGGTACCTGAAGAGGAGTCTCGTTTTGTGACTTATGCCAGCTACATAAACCCTTAGGAGGTAAAAAGTAAAGTCAGACTCCAACGTTTTTACGCCTCTCTTTTACGCACCAAAATATCTCTACAGTCTCATCAGTGGTGCGACGGGACACAGAAGGCTGCGTGTGTGTTTTCCACTCATGACACTTTAGCTCATAGATTATAGCCTATATGTGACCAAGTTTCTATAATTAGATATTTTCAGATAATTAAAAAATGCAGGAAGGAATGGGAATAATTGTTGACAGGGGTTTTATTTGGTTTCATATAAATACACAAAACACATGCACATGAGCACATGACTTATTAGAAATCATATTATTGAAATGTATAATTAACTACATTTCCTGTCTTTTTATTTTTGACAAATTCAACGCATCAATAAAGATATTTTACATTATGTTTTTTTGTTTCATTATCAGCATGTAAACAATGAATTACAATTTTACTTTTACAGATGTTAATGTCACTTACTTCTTATATTCAACCTTTATCCTTTTTCCACACAGTTTCTCTTTCTTTAAGTCTTTCTGTATTATAATAATTATAATATTAATCTAAACATATGAATGAGGCCCTAGAGGAATATGTACAACCAGAACACAATGAGACAAACAAGAAACCAAATATGCTTTGGCCAGTGTGAAAATGAGAGCTATTCAAATGTTCACAGAATGCTAAACTTGGGGTCATGAGACATCTGGAGTAAAAGAAACATGTATACAAAAATTCCATTGAGGTTAAGACACGGTAACTTGGGGGTATATTCGTTAGTGAAAGCGTTTACAATTAAAAACTGCTGACCCGCAATGCTGATCTTTAGATCTCTGTGTGTCCTAATGCCATACAAGTTGTGACTTTAAAACAAACAAACAAACAAAAAATTACATTGATATTTCGGAAGTCTGGGCACAGTGTGAGAAACTGAAGAGTTTTTTTGCTCAAATGGGAACAGCCTGCACCTGCATTTTCAAACAGGTTGCACTCATTCTGATAGCATCTTATTTTGATTGCGTAACAGAATATGATTTCCAACCACTTTTGGAAGTACCCATAACTGTGCAGAACAGGAAAAGAGGAATACCATCCTAAATAGTAGCCTCCCATTCAATACACATGCTATGTAACAGTCTGTTGTGCTTTGACTATTTGACATACTTATTCTCGTCAGTGATGATACATCTTCTATACTGTGGCAATGCACTAAGCACATGTCATGTCTGTGCACTTCCTGTAATGTTTGGACTGACTTCCTGCCTGTTGTGTAGCAGCAACCTTTTTACCACAAGTGAGAAGCTGTGGTCTGCAGCAGATTCATCTAAAGGGTAAAACAACATGTTAGTTGTTAGTTAAGTTATTTACAATTGGTCCACTGTCCCAGAAATAGGAAACATCAATCACTTGAAACAAAAATAGCCACGCTACATTAAATTGTTAACTTCTATAATTATCAATACAAACAAAAATATTATATACGTATACATGTACTGTGAATAGAACACCAGTAAGAACACATGTGTTCTTCTGATTCGGATGCTCTCTGCTACACAGGTGTTTATAAACTTTCTATTGTCTCAGACACCCTTTCAGTGTTTTGGAATATTGACATGTAAACTCCCACTTTGGGAAAAGTGCTTTCCTGACCCCTTTAGCATGGAGCCTAACGTTCCCCTTGTGAGGACACAGCTGCATGATGAGCACCTGTTAGCAGCCTATAGAGCAACCCTCAACCTTTTAACGACAGGAAACACTGGGTCGCTTTCCTGTGCATCTTCAGTCACTGTTGGTGTGTGAAGACCTACACTGAGCTATAAGAGGAGCGGGTGATGACATCTTCACACCCAAGCTCCGGTGGTGAAAACTCACTTACTGCAATATAAAATTTAGAAATCTCATGGCTACAAAGATTTTATATAAGTGGATTTCTTAAGGAAACCTCATATTTTTAAGGTAAGAATAAAACAAGCAGCAGCAGAAAGCAACTTACATACTTTTATGTTTATTTGTAATAATAGTTCACATTATTGTTCTGTATGTTTGTTTTATCTTTGAACTGATATTGGCCTGTTTTACCGTGTATGTACAAATGTAGAACGCCTGCTTATTAATCTAATGATTATATTACTGCAACAACATGAAATTTGTTCTTGTTTTTTTATTTAACAAAATGTCTTATAATCCATTTGAACACGATTATTACTTAATTGTTAGATATGTAGGCTAATCTCTTACATATGACATGGTAAATAATTGACAGGTAATGCTATGAAAGCAAAGTGTTAATGGGTAGTTAATGGTACTTTTTTTTCCAGAGCTAGTTGTTTAGATTTAGTGCGCTCAATTTAAGTTTTCATGCTGGTAATTAAAGAGTAGAGATTCGAGGGGGCTTTGGCTGCAGATCATAAAATGAAGAAGGGAGACCCTTAGTGGAAAATGTTGACTTTGTATGACTTTGAGTGCATTATTTGTAGACATGGGAGTGCAAATTATGACAAAAAAAACATTGTGGCCCATTAATCCTCTTGTCAATTGTTCAATGATGTTGAAATAGGGTTGTTTTTGGCGGGTCAGACCACATCAGATTTTTCTCACGGCTCTCAGCCTTTGGGACAGGCGGCTGGAGTGATTAGCCCACTGACCCTGACACTTGAGGGCTCCAATGGGAGATGTGAGCCTGAGAAAACCAGTTTTTACTGAGTACCAGTGGAAACCAAAATACAAATCACATGCAGAAGTCCGATTAGACACGATTAGTAATTCTGCATTTTCATACAGGCCATATTTTGATTAAAAACACATTGCAAGTTATTTTTACCTTTGAATAAATATATAACATTCTTACTTTCTTTCAAACTAGACTGTAAACAATAAAAAAAAAAAAATTATTTCACTATGACCAAAATTATTCAGAATGCATATATTTTCTCACATTTTCTCAGGATTAAATACTATAATACTATTTTTCAAGGCACATATATTTTTATTCATGGATAAAGTATAACTAACAACTTGAACTTTCTAACTGCAGGAAAGATGGGATGTAATTGTAGTTCGGACTACTCAGACAATGAATGGATCGAAAACTTGGACGAGATCTGTGAGCACTGCAACTGTCCCATCCCTCCACAGTCGTCTAACCATGTAAGTGCAAATGCACGGGAATGTATAAAACACTATATATCTGTAACAGGACTTCCCAAATGTGCGTCAATGTGAATAAGTTAATAGTTTATCTGTCGCTTGAATTGTTTCATTATTCTCCGAAAAGAGAAGAATAAAAGTATCTCTCGTACAGCAGCCTAATGCAGGAGTAAGTATCCCCTCAGTACCTATTGTTGGCTAATTAGTGATGTTCCAGATGTAGATTAGCCAGTAACCGGTCTTAGGCACAACAGGGAAACACAACAGGGAAAGCAATACATGCAGGACTTCTATGACGCTGTCTTTAATGTCACCGTACCGTAGGTAATACATTGCATTTTTCTCTTACAGAAAGGTGATCTTACAATGTGTCCTCCTATGCTTTCTCGCCAGTACACAGAGCAGCTGATTCCCTATCACTCACAACCCTCACCTCCTTCCTCCCCTCTGCCAGGTAATACTACAATCTAACATGTATGTTGTAGGCAATTTATGTCACTATACAATATATCATTTTAATGTCTGTCCGTATGGATGCATAAAGACAGGGTCCATATTCACTAATTAAAGAGATTATGCCATGGTCTGTGCAGACACCCTGGCAGTGGCCAAATACAGCTATGAACCCAACCATGATGGCGATCTGGGATTTGAAAAGGGAGACAAACTCAAAATCCTTAACAAGTAAGCTACTAATGAAATCGCAGCATATTGTACACTCCCAAACAATTCCAGAAATCACACTGATGACTAGTGCACCAGTCTGGTCTCTATACATTCAATGACAAAAGCCTAAAAACCTTATTCAAATTGAACAGTTTTAATATAATCTGTCTGTCAGTGGTTAGTCATGTCTTGTGTTTCATAATAATAATTCTAATTAGAGAAAGGAGCCGTTCTTCTCAAGTACAGTCTGTGTGTTATTACTAGAGATATGTAGTGGTCATATGATGTATTTGGTCTGCCTGTTGACTTCTAGGGATGATCCAGAGTGGTATTTGGCAGAGTCTCTCATCACCGGACAGAGGGGCTACATTCCATTTAACTTTGTGGCCATGAACACAGTGGAGACAGAACCGTACGTCACACAGAAAATATGACAATACTCCTCTCATCTCCATGTCACCCTAAAAGCATACTTTACCCCAGGGTAGGGGAAGTGGTTAGCTCATAGAGTCAACCTTACCATGTCTTTGTGCTGCATGCAGGTGGTTCTTTAAGAACATTTCTAGAAATGATGCCATGAGGATCCTGCTTGCTCCTGGGAATACACAGGGCTCCTTTCTGATTCGAGAGAGTGAGACCACCCAAGGTGAGATGAGAGGCTCTGACTCATGCACAAAACACACATTATCAACCTTCTTTGTATTCCATAACACGAGTTCTTACGTTTGAGGTTTTGTTATGCTATTGTTTGAAAAGAACATAGTCAAACATGCGTGATTACTATATGAGGTTAGGCGTCATTCCAAGCGAACCACTGCACGGTCCCAGTTATTTCTTTATGATCTAACTACCGTCTTCTAAATAATTGTTGAACCATTCTTGTTTTGTATTCTAGACATGTTCTCTTATGCGAGATATATTTTATGTCTTCCATTGCAGGCTCATACTCCTTATCAATCAGGGATTTTGATCAAAACAATGGTGATGGAGTCAAGCACTACAGGATACGCAAAATGGACAATGGTGGCTTTTACATCACAGCCAAAATATCCTTTAACTCTCTGAAGGAGCTTGTCCAGCATCACTTACGTGCGTATAACCTCCAATGTTGTTTACTCATATTGTTGCTGTTGTACGGAAAAACTCTCAACAACGTTCACACCTATTGTCCAGGTAACGCAGATGGGTTGTGCACAAAGTTGGTGAAACCATGCCAATCGAGGGCACCACAGAAGCCGTGGTGGCAGGATGAGTGGGAGATTCCCCGTGAGTCTCTCAAGATGCTGCGCAAATTAGGAGCCGGACAGTTTGGAGAAGTCTGGATGGGTGAGTATCAGGGATTTATAAAACAAACATAAATTAATACTTTAGTTTTTTGTGCTACATGAGACTCAAATCTAATTAACCACATGGATTCTAATCTGTTTAATTCTCATTGTTCTTGTGCATATAGCACAAACCATATTGCCTAATCTTGGTTGGACGTTCTGTTGCCTATGTCAGGAAGGCATTGGCTAGATCCTTTCTGCAGAGCTTGCAGAAAGGGGTTTTCTTTAATTGTAGGCTTGCTTTAGCTGGTTAAATCGAGAATGATTTGGGGCATTAGCTGAGTTATGTAACAGCAACAAAGCACCCGTCATCCTGTGGACTAAAGGAATTGTCAATCCTTGCACAACTTGTCCTTGTCCAAAATCTTACCATAACAGAATCATCTCAAGTCTTCCATAACATAACCCCTTATTATTCAATTTGTGGGGTGCTTTCCACTTCTGTTTTCCATCTTGATTTGCCAACACAATCCAACACACCAAACAAACCACACTTGATCCAAACATGGCCATGAGCTTGATTCTATTTCTCAGTGGCCCTTTGTATACAACAGAATTTTGTATGCCACCAAGGTGCAGTGTTTGATATCTATCCTTAACCAAACACTGGTTCTTGGACACATATGAACAATACAAGAAACAGACTTTCTCGTTTTAGTGAACAGTAAAAAGAGTTGATCAATCTATGTGAAAATAAATGAGCATGTGCACTAACAATGTGTCATAAGGTGTTCAGTGTTTATGTCAAAACTGGTTAGATGTATCTTTGTTTGACACTTTAAGTTAGTTTGAATTATGTGTTTTTCCAGGTCTCTACAATAATGATCGAAAAGTGGCAATCAAGAATTTAAAGATGGGTGCGATGTCAGTGGAAGCCTTTCTGGCTGAGGCTAACATGATGAAGAATCTCCAGCATAAACGCCTTGTACGGCTCTTTGCTGTGGTTAGCCAGGAGCCAATCTGCATTGTTACAGAGTTCATGGAAAATGGTATGTAAAAACTCCGAACATAGGAAGATGATTATAAAAACAAAAAGGAAAGTGTGGGCTGGGTATTTCCAAAAACTGAAGATATGATTAGGACAGCTCTTTGTTATCATACCTCTGCTTATAGTTCAGTTTAATCAACTCAAATATGCCCTAGCCTGCCTCTAATGCGTCAGTCCTTCTTAATCTCCCACCTGAACTCCAAAGACTATGTTGTGAGGGTAAGCTCCATGCCTTCAGCTAACAATGAAAGGACTTTAGTCAGCAGTGTGCCCTAGAGTTTCAGGATCAAACTTGTTGTTTTGGAATTGCACTCTGGCTGCCAGTGCATACTTAAATCAAGGCTAACCTATCGACAGGGCTGTGTAGGTAAAAAGACTTTCATCACAGTTGTCTTCTTGTTTGCTTGTGTTTGATATAAAATGGATGGATTTGTATCAAGCAGTGAAGAGTGTTGCTTTGTTGAAGACCTCTCTTCAGCGTCTCCTTATGCACCTCCGGTATTTACCGCTTCCTTGTACTGCACTAAAATGTTTCAAAGCAAACATGAACTTTCACTTGCTTTAATGGCCCCAGCTTGTAAAAGCTTTGGTGTTTACTCACACAGGGAAAGCCTCTGGGGGCCAGACTGTGCAGAGGTGGTGTGAAAAAGGAGAGGTCAGTGTAATGGGTTATTGTTCACCCCTGATGACGCTTGGCTGCGTTCCAGTGGCTGTATTACGCACATTCGCCTACAGATGCACACACAGACACACGGAAAGTCTTATGTACACAAATATTAACTCCTCATACTGACAAAGTGTATTGGTAAATGGCTTCTTCTATCAACTGGGTGTCTAATACTCTGCTTTTGTGAAGCATTTTTGTTCTCATTACTGTTGTTTGTTCCATTTTGTGTGCCCATAGTCCTGGTAGGCTTGGAATTTTTTGTTCAATTCATTAAGGCTTTTTTACTATTAAAGAAAAGACCATTGCTTGATTTTATTACAGCAATGTATTAGCAGGCTGGATCAAAACACGAGACAAAATCCTCACATTTCCCTTCACAAAAAATGCACAAGACTATGATCCAAAATTATGCAATTTCCCCATTGTGGGACTAATAAAGGTTTTCTTATCTTTTATTTCTTATCTTAAAGCCTTTATCCTGAAAAAATGCATATAGAGAGACTGTGACAATAATAACAAAGCCTCACAGCCGAAGTGAATAGAGTAGCTTTGTACAGTCTTCTCTGAGTGGCCTGTAAACCACCAACAGTGGTCCTATGAGACTATCTCTTTGTCCGGACTCCACGTGTGAACAGGACACAATTACCGCCTCTGTTGTCCAGAAATAAAAAGGATGGCTTGGAGTTTCCTGTCTGTTCAGTTTGTTCCTTTTTTTTATTTATTATCAAAGACAACAAAGATATAAAATAATAGGCGTGTCGATCCGGCATCCCTTTTTGACCTTGACAAAGAATGACGCAGTGGCTCTTATAGACTTCCAAAGCAGCCTTCCGGACTTAAGCACTGAAGCAAATGCCTCCTCTTTCCTGGCACAGTCATTCCTTTATTTTTATTTTTTTATTTCAAGTATTTCCTTTGATTTCACTTGGTTGCCTGGTGTGCAGGGGTATTGTTCCTCACTAATAAAAGACCAGCGAACTATGTCACAAGCTATGCATCAACGTGGGTTCAAGAAGAGGTGTCCCCTGATAGGAGTGCCTCAGTCCAATTCTATTTATATCTTTGAATAAAGGTCATGTTTTTGTGTCATGTCAAGTCACCAGAAAGTCTCTAAAAAAGTTTAAAAATACTTACTTAACTGTAATTTGTCTTTCAGGTAGTCTGGTGGATTTCCTAAAAACACCAGAAGGAAACAGTTTGCAGATAAACACTCTGATCGACATGGCATCTCAGGCAAGACAGTTTATTTATAATTTTTTTTTTATCACCTGAGAAATTTGGAGGGAAACATATGCATACTACACTACTTTCAATGCATTTTCCTATTAATAACTATTTATAAACTGAAAAAGAAACATGAATGTAGTGTTCTGCATTTTTATCACAGCTCACAAAACACAGACTAAATTTGTAAGTTACTTAATCAAACGTTTTTAGTATACTCTTTAGCTACATGCATTGTGGGTGTGTGAATGGAAAATATAACCACAGGAAGCAAAACTGAAGGCATACGCCATCGAAAAATCTAGCAATACTTCAGTCTGGGTATGCAAATGTTCTGACGCTTTAATCTTGCTCAAGAGCAGGTTTGTGGGCAAAAAAGATGTGGTGTATGCTGTATGTATATGAGCAAGTCATTTTTCTTTTTAAGTGAGGAAAGATACTGCGTTTTACCATAATATTGTATAATTGTATAATATAGATACTGTTAGAGAGATTTTGGACCAAATGATTGCTGTCAGGTTAAAAATAAACAGTTAGGCCTAGCTGCTGCTTTCATGCTCCAAAGCACTATTTTAAATACTTTAAGAAGAGAAAAGAGTGGTGTTAGTTTTCATGAAATAGATACACAGCATACATCTCATGCTTCTGACAAGACCCTGGGCCAATGACACCTCTGTGCCAGATTTTTTAGTTTGAAACAGAAACCACTGACCTAGCAAGCATATGCAGGCTTACACAATTAACCATTTATCACACAGTGCTTTGAAATTATGGGTGGCCATTACAGAGAAATCATCAGCTGGAATCCACATATGATGTAGTATAATTGGACTAAGGTCTACTTATTTACACACAAATAATAAACTTTGAAAACTGAAGTCATTTCTGTACAAAATGCAATGGCAGGGGTGCAGCTTTAGTGTCAGGAAATGTAGTTGGTGCATATATGGGGCAGCTGCGTACCTGGGTGGAGTGAAGGTATAAAGGGTGAGGCTAGGGACTATCCAGAGGAAGTGGCTCATCATTCCACAGTTGGCCAGAGTGAACATATCTCCCTCTGAAACGCACACTGAGGCTTTATCTGTTGTGCCCCCTGCAGGTGGCAGACGGAATGTCCTTCATCGAACAGAAAAATTATATCCATCGAGATCTACGTGCTGCAAACATTCTGGTTTCTCATGAGCTCATTTGCAAAGTTGCTGACTTTGGTCTTGCCAGACTTATTGAAGACAATGAATACACCGCTAGAGAAGGTAAGAAATGTGGAGGCTTCAAAAAGCCAGCAACATGATAAAATTTGCAACTGATAAATAAACATGTTTATGAAATTATTTAGTTTTAGACTATAACATATGGAAATATTTTATTTGTTTATTTCGGTCATATAAAAAATAAACAAAAATTAGGTAATTCAAAGACCCATCAACTAAAAAACACAGACAGAAATGGTGTAGGCTGAAGTTTGTTGTTGTCTGCCTACCCCTTTTTACATTTAAATTAAAGTTGCAATACAACAAAAAGGAGACAAACAACAAAACAATTTTAATAGGCTACATTCAAATACAAAAACTAATTGGCCACCACTTTCATACCACCATCGACACTATCACACTCAATACACAGTACACACATAGCCACCATCCCACTTATTTACCCCGTCACTATAACCAACCATTCTTACTTTCTTGTATCCCGACAACACCATTTCTTTATATATTGATTTAAACTGGGCATTGCTTGAGCTGTACCCCAAACCATTCCAAAGTTTAACACCACACACAGACATGCACAAACTCTTCCTGGTGGTGCTCCTGCCTGGACTTTAAAGTTACCACATTTTTTAATTTATGATGTTTTAATGCAGTAGCTCCACTTTTTTCATAGGTGCAAAGTTTCCTATCAAGTGGACTGCCCCAGAGGCTATTAATTATGGTACTTTTACCATTAAATCTGATGTGTGGTCATTTGGGATCCTGCTAACGGAGATAGTGACCTATGGACGTATTCCATACCCTGGTAATAATACCATCAAGTACATTTTGATAATGCTACTTACTGTGTTTGTTCTGTGAGATTTAGCAGTCATGTCATTTGTTGTTTTTTTAGGCATGTCTAACCCAGAAGTGATTCAGAACCTGGAGAGAGGATACAGAATGCCAAAGCCAGACGAGTGCCCTGATGGGCTATATGACATTATGTGTATGTGCTGGAAAGAAACGCCAGAGGACAGGCCCACATTTGAATATCTGAGAAATGTTCTGGAGGATTTCTTTACTTCTACAGAGAGGCAATACCAAGATTAACCCCAGAAGACAAAAAAAAAAAAAAAGACTTGTAATATTGAACTTAAGCTTGAAAATGGATGCTGGAATTTGTTTTGTTTTATAACCGAAATGAAACTGTGGGAGTAGTTCCTCTTTTTAACATTTTGAGGAGACTTAAATAATACATCTGGAGGACACACAACTCCTGATAAAAAAACTGCTGGATCATCGAACAGTGACCATTGTGCTGCTTGGACAAACTGGATCATAATGTACTTGTAGTGGTACCTTTATGAACATAAAAATATACAAATACAAATATTGCCAGAAACTGCTGTGGGGCTGTCGAACATATTCAGGTTAATGTTTCATATTTGTTGTTGTTTGTAATATACTTTTAATGAGGGTATGCCACCCAATGTCAAATAAAAATACGCTTACTTTTATAACAGGACATGTATGGCAATTCTAAACATTTATGATGAGATAACATTGCACTGAAGTAGTATGCTTTGAATTTTTGAGAATAACAAAATCTATTATAAATAATAAATGCATATGTTGGTGATGTTTGTAACTCTGTTTCAATGCAACATAAGAAAAAAAACTAAATAATAATGAGACTTGATTTGGTTATAGGTTGATTAGTTAACTGATGGTAAGTATCTAGCTCTCATGGCAACAGAATACAAATGCAGAGGTCTAGACTCTAGGCCACACACAAGGCACTGGGCAAAATCTTTGCAAGTTTTGGTTTGTGAAAGCATTTTGGTTATAGTTACATAGTAAGCCATGATGGAAAGATTAAAGAAACAAATCACACACACACACAATATAGTCACACTAAAAATAATCGGAATTATGTAGACTTCTGTACTTGTCACAGGGCCGATTTTAATCGAACACTACTTGTCCTAGATTTGACTCTGTCTTTTTATCAGTTTGACGCCGCACGGGAGAATGTTGACTCTACCGCCCCCTATTGAACACCACGTGCATTACACCCCATTGATTCGTTAAGGACCTGCTTCTCAACTATCCGCCTCTTCTCGCTGTTGTCTCTCGGTGTGAGCTGAAAGCCAGTCAAAGGGACTAAAATGGCGCTTACTTCGCAAGGAACAAAGAAAAAAGTTTGCTACTACTATGATGGTATGTACTCACGTCTTTGTATTGTGTGCCACAGTAACCACCGTTCACCTGAATTCTCCACATTGTGCATCCAAAGACTTTAGTTTATTTTACATTTTGCTAACCTGCACGGTAGCTAACCGAGCTAGCTTGTCTCTCTCATCATCTCCCAGTGTCACCGAGAGCTCGGCATCAGATAGTAGCTAACTCCATATTTAAACTCTGTTTTGCAGTAAATGCTTGTTCACAGTATTGCAACATTTAATAAATCATTTGACGTAACAAACCATCCGACTAACGCTCATGTGCAAATGATTAGCGCTTCCTCGTTGTAGCCTCAACTGACCCAGGTTAGGTTAACGCTAACGCTAAAGCTAACGTTACTTTGGAAAGATGCTAATTACAGCAGTTAATTTTGTAAATTTATAACTCTAATGTGTTTTTGAGCTTTAAAAGCTGTTCTCGGTAAAGTGGGATTTCGGAATTGTTTAGTTTGGATAGTTTGTATTTACTCAATTTAACATGTAATGTTAATTTCAAATAATCAATATTTGCATTGTTATGGCTTTATGTTGTATTATTGTTTTTTTAAGTTTTCCATTTAATAATGAAGCATCTCTAAACATCCTCCAAACAGTTGCATTACCATATTTTTGCATTTACATTTGAGTAATTATACTTTGCTTTTGTGTTTTGTTTGTACCATCTATTTTAGGTGATGTTGGAAATTATTACTATGGGCAGGGACATCCTATGAAACCACATAGAATCCGCATGACCCACAACCTGCTTCTGAACTATGGCCTTTACAGAAAGATGGAGATCTATGTATGTAAAGATGACTGAGGCAGTTATTTGAACTACTAATCTTGTTTAAGACACAATTGCATAACTCACTTTCTTCTAAAGCGTCCACACAAAGCCAGCGGAGAGGAGATGACCAAGTATCACAGCGACGATTATATAAAGTTCCTGCGTTCTATCCGGCCAGACAACATGTCAGAGTATAGCAAACAAATGCAGAGATGTAAGTCTGCTGGAATTATTCATTATAATTCTGGGTTGTACAACAAATTAAGTAGCCCCCTTTTGTAATTCTTTGTTTTGTTTTCAGTTAATGTGGGTGAAGACTGTCCAGTTTTTGATGGTTTATTTGAGTTCTGCCAGCTCTCTGGAGGGGGTTCAGTCGGTGAGTTTTTATTTTATTTAAAAATGTTTACTCAGACAGACATGATGTAGACAAATGATTAATGCCTTGCTGTAAAAATATATATTACAATTTTTAAACAATGCATGCTGTTCATTCTTCTTCTCCCATAATTTATTTAGAGCTGTAAAGCTGAACAAGCAGCAGACAGACATCGCTATCAATTGGGCTGGAGGTCTGCATCATGCCAAGAAGTCTGAAGCTTCTGGGTTTTGCTACGTCAATGACATTGTCCTTGCTATTCTGGAGTTACTAAAGTAAGTAAAAAGCCAGATTTCTGCATTTTGTATACACTTAAACATATTTAGATTATTCTATTATGAAAAATGTCCCCCTATGTTTTCAGATACCACCAGAGAGTGCTGTACATTGATATTGATATCCACCATGGTGATGGAGTGGAGGAAGCCTTTTACACTACAGATCGTGTCATGACGGTGTCCTTTCACAAGTATGGAGAATATTTTCCCGGCACTGGAGACCTGAGAGTAAGCTCTTACATTGTTTAAATCAACAATTGCAACAGCTGTTAATGACATCAAGTCACATTGTATTGTTATCTGCAGGACATTGGTGCTGGTAAGGGCAAGTATTACGCAGTGAATTACCCACTGAGGGACGGAATTGATGATGAATCATATGAAGCCATTTTCAAACCAGTAAGTAAATGGGTCCTTTAACTGCCTAATCTAAATAAGTTGCATTTTATTTGTGTTCTTGAATTTATTTGACACTGTGGGTTGTCTGTGCACCTGCAGATTATGGCCAAAGTGATGGAGATGTACCAGCCCAGTGCAGTGGTTCTTCAGTGTGGAGCAGACTCGTTGTCAGGTGACCGACTTGGCTGCTTCAATCTCACCATTAAAGGTTTGTCATTTTACACAGGACATACATTCTTTTAGAGTTTTAGACTATATATGTAGAATATTCTTTTTTTAATTTTTTGTATCTATTGTGTGCTCTCAGGTCATGCCAAGTGTGTGGAGTACATGAAAAGCTTCAACTTGCCATTGTTAATGCTGGGAGGAGGAGGTTACACTATCCGTAATGTGGCACGTTGTTGGACATATGAGACTGCTGTAGCACTTGATGCTTCTATCCCTAATGGTAAGTATTGATGTATGTGAAACATTGATGATGTTTTTGAATTATTGTTAAAATAACCCATTAACTTTGATAACAATAGAATAGATTTATTCATTAAAACTAACTAATAATTTGTTAACTCCAGAGCTCCCATACAATGATTACTTTGAATACTTTGGACCTGACTTCAAGCTGCACATCAGCCCCTCCAACATGACTAACCAAAATACCAACGACTACCTGGAAAAGATCAAGTGAGTCCATTATGCACCTCAAAAATTATGAGAGTTATGCACCATATTCTGTCACGAGTATGTGATTTGAAATATAAACCACGTCTTACAGGCAGCGTTTGTTTGAGAACTTGCGCATGCTGCCTCATGCTCCAGGAGTACAGATGCAGGCCATTCCAGAGGATGCTATACAGGAGGACAGTGGGGACGAGGAGGAGGAGGATCCTAACAAACGCATATCAAGTATATATATACATTCTTTCCCAATGTTTTTTTTTTTCCTCAGCATCCATGTTTCTGGGGAAAGTCTGCAAATTGTTGTCCCAAAAATTTTTTTTGACCATGTAATGTGTTTTTTAGTCCGTGCTCATGACAAGAGGATAGCATGTGAGGAAGAGTTTTCAGACTCAGAGGATGAGGGTGAAGGAGGCCGCAGAAACGTAGCAAGCTACAAGAAATCCAAACGAGCTAAAACTGAAGGCGAGAAAGACGGAGAAGAAAAAGAAAAGAAAGGTGATGAGGAAACAGAAGGTATTTACTAATTTTTCTTATTTACATTTTTTTATGCAATACAATTTTTGTAGTCCATTCTTTAAATATAATGTATGTAGAGGTTCTACACAATCCAGGACATATTCAAGAAAAGCCTTTTATTTGTATATAAAAAATTTTTAAGCCTTTTTAAATTTGTATTACAACAGAAGTAAAAGAAGAAGAGAAGGTGCCAGAGGATGAGAAAATGGACACCTCCAAGTAAGTAAATGTTCATAACCTTTTAAACATGTTAACCACTTTGTAACAATGTCTAATTATATATTTATACTTTATCATTCAGACCAAAAGAGGAATCAAAGACACCCTGAGGCCTATAGTAACATCCAGTGGCACCAATGCAACTGTCTAGCACTGTTTTTAATAGTGTTTTGGTTAGTTTTCCATGCGGCTGCAATGGGAAACAAAGGGCAAACCTTTGTAATTACTTCCTCATGTTAAGATGGGGATTCAAACCTTCCTTTCTAGGATTTCGAAAGTCAAATTGTGTTCTTGTTTTTGTACACAGTCTCCGCTTTTGTATGTTATGGGGCTTTTTCCTCACAGAGCAACTCTGTAAAATTGCTCAGTGTTTGTGTAATTTTACGTATCAAGGATTTAATTTATTTAAATCATTTTTTTTTTTTTTTGCATTTTTTTTATTCCCAGTTGTCCTGTGCCTTGTCAAAATCTAGTTAGATGCATGCTTGTACATTAGGTACTTTTGTAAAACCTATCATTTGATTTGCCTGCTAAGCACAAGTTTATATAAACTTTTTTTCCCCGAGGTCTGTTTAACATTGATGCTGTATTTTTAGACTTTAGTTTTTTTAACAGACACCATATTTGGTAAATTAATCCAGTCTAATAAAAACCGTACTGGCAATCCAAATCTGTCCATTATTGAAGTTTGAATTCAGATACAGTGCAGGTGTCTTATGAAAGGCAAGACATGAATCTGTATATTGTATACATCTCTATTCCACCATAATACAAAAGTGTTGCATATGACATTTACAGCTGAGTATCAACTACACTTTGTACACCAATAAAACTTGCAAAAATAGTTAAATGTATTAAATAAGACTATTTGATTGTAATATAATACAATACACAGGGATAACAAATTCCTTTGGTAAAAAGTGTCTCTTTGAATATATTAAAAGAAATATTGCCTTGTAGAGCGCAAGTGCCACAAGGTAAAAGGTACATTATAAAACACTTGCTGTGCTGTATACATTTAAACACAATAGGACCTGCAATTTCCAGTAAAAGTTTTAGTTTGGCTCTAATTCAGAGCCAATTACTCTGTGCCACTGCAGTATCACTGTCCAGTAGTTCATGTTCTTCTGTTGCCTCTCTATCAGACTCTTGAACGGAAGGTATTCTTTGGATTTCAACTTCTTCTTGAATACGTACCTGTAATGTAAAATAATTTAGTCCAGTAGCAATTTCTCAGTAATGGATCATGTAAAGCTTATATAGAAATATCAATTTACCTTCCTAGCCTGGATGGGCTTTCTTCTGCATGGACAGAGGTAGAGAGATGAAGTACGCAGCAAAACAATGAAAGGAGAAGACCATTTCCACCACTGACATCAAGATGAGAGGTACCCACAGAATGAGTGTGGTTGCCTAGATAATACCACAATTTTAGGCCAAAACATACATAATAATGCAACTTTAGTTAGAGGATTATTTAGAAATAGTACATACATATATACGTGTAGGATCAAACGGGCATTCGTTTGTGATACTTGCAATGACAATAATATTATCCTGAAAATCGCAGTGTGTTAGCAGGTTTTTTCCTTTCTTAATAATTGCTTCTACCACGGCAACACTCAAACTAATGGTGGAACCCAAAGCCAAAAGTCCTGTTATGAAACTGATGACCAACAGGACCCATCTCTGCAAAAAAACAAAAACAAATGTTTCAATGTCTGTATCAATTACACACACACACACACACACACACACACACAAAAAAATCAATAAACATGTTTTAACATGAGCAGCAAATGGAACACAAGTCACTGCTGTGTCAGTGAGAGGGAAAAGGCAATTACCAGGATCCTGTTCTTCTTGTTTTTGGACAATACTATAGTTATTACCCCATCAACGATTCCCTGTGAAACACAAGAAGTCAAATATTCAATCAATAGACTAGGCCTTTTTTATTACTCATTTGCATTTTGTGTTTACTAACCATTACTTACAATCCTTACAATCAAGCCGGCCACTATGGCAATCACATTAGCAATAGCATACACCGTAGAGCGAGCCTGTATGTGAACATTGATGTGCCTCAACACAGCACCGTGGACGAGTCCACCAAGAATAAAGTTGACATGACCCACAAGCACAAGCCCCAATCCCATTTTCATCAGGGCTTTGTTGTCCTTGAGGCTGGCACAACATACTCCTAGAAAAGAAAAGCTTTTAGACCCCAGCTTGCTCAAAGAATAAAACATTAGTAGGCTATTTTATCTTAATAAACAATTACACATTGTTCTACGTTTTACAAGATGACAGAAAGCATCATGTGAGTTTTACATGACCGTTTAACATTATATATGAACATGATATATGACAAAAGGCTGTCTCCAAAGTGCACTAACGTGTTTTGTTTTTTTTATAACAAGTTTTCAAAACGTAAGATGCCCAGCAGTGAATATCCCGCAGAGAAGATTATAGTCTTAAGAGCATATGCTGCAAAACAGAGCAACTATAGTAATCTGATATATTGGGTCTGGAAAACTGAGAGGCATTTCTTTCTTTCAGCACACACAACCATGAGGGCCAACACCCCCTTCCTTAACAGGACAAAGCTTTGTGTGGAGTGTATAAACGCACCTGGGCTGCGGGGGTAAGAAATAAAACGGATAACTGCCACCGTCTCGCTTTATTCTCACTGCAACTTTTGGGGAATAATAGAACGTCCGCGGGCTTTCAAATACGCATTTTATTTCAGAGAAATGCATTAGAAGTTACGATTTGCAGTTTTAGCCTGTTTAAAAAAGTTTAATACACTTAGGCTATAGTGGGAAAAGAGTAGTGGTCTAGAAGTAGAATGGAGAAATAACAACAGTCACTTATAAAACTCGTCTTACAACATTTAAAGTTACTTAATTGTAACATAAACTACCTAAGCACAAATTGAGGTAGTAAGACAGCTATAGGCTAACTACTGACTATCTCCTCCTCATCCGTTTGCAACAACGCAGGCCACACCTAAAAAAAAACTTTGACACTAAAAATAGGCCAATGTTTCGACAATTTACCAAAATACTTGTATAGTCTATTCAAATCTGGGTAAAGTAAACTTACCAAAATGTGGCATGATGATGATTATTATGTCCCTTTAGATCACATTACGGTCTGAATTGTATAAATGTCATTTCTGGCAGTTTTTGACTGCTTTTGTTGGATCGAAGTCTTCCGGACCGTCAGACAAGGCTCACCTGAGCACGGACTACTCTACCTGAGTTGAAGCTCCGCCCACAAACCGCCAACAAGCAGTTTGATGCAGTGGCTTTGATACCGGAGGGAAAACTGAATGACATGCTAACTGCATAAGCTAGCATGTCATTTTTTGTGGTTGTTTTCATTATAACACTTTCAAAAGTTAAACTTACATTTGCATCGACACTGTATCTGTTAAGCTTTTTACCTGAAATGATCTGATATCTAAGACACATTTGTCCACTTTTGCCCATAACTAAAACACTAATGGGCTCTATTATACCAACATTTCAATAGACCTATCAGTATTATTCAGACTTGGTGTTAGCCGCACTGTTTTACTCACTTGTGAACAGAAAATTTAGTAACAGCCAGCGTATCATATAATATATCCAGTGGTGGACGAAGTACACAAACCAAGTACTTGAGTTAAAGTACAGATACACTAGGTAAAATATTACTTCAGTAAAAGTAAAAGTACTCCCTTTTAACTTTCACTTGAGTAAAAGTGCAAAAGTATTTGCCTTCAAATGTACTTAAGTATCCAAGTACTAGGCTATAATGCCCTTATAATTTTTGTCAGTCTCTTGCCCCCTTTAGGCGCCAGGAATTATTTAAAAAATACATCTTTTTGAGATCCAAATTTCAAAAGGCTGTGGTTTGAAAATGATAAGAGATAGAGTCCTACTCTAAACTAGAAAAATGTCAGGTATGACCCAAAGTATTTAAGTAAATAAATTTTAAGCATCTAATTTGCATATAATTTGCATACTATGACATTATATATTGGCGGTTGTGTTTTTTTCAGTACTTACACACTAATGAACATATTAGAATAGTTTTTTTTTTTCTGAAATAAAGAATAACTACAACTTCTAATAAACCATAACTAGTAAAACGTATGCAAATAGTTATGAGAAATATACACATGTACTGTATGTGTGTGGTTGCAGTTGCTTTATCTTTTCTTATCCATCCATGTGGCATAGTTAGTAGTTTTTAGAGTGTGGACCTCTCATAAAGCACAGCACACAGCCATCACTTTTATTACGATCGCTGCTTTGATTAGCGCATTCTCGCTGACTATCGCCTCTCCCTCCTCGACTGGGTAAAGTGTCAGGATGTCCAACACGTATTTGTCCCAAACAGCTGTCAATAGAAGCCGCATTATTCCCAAACTCCCTGTCACTATCGCGGCCACGGCAGTACACCCTCCCCGGCTTCTATCACCTGTGCTAAAGGTAAAGCTGCAGGTGCTAAAGGTAAAGCTGCAGGTGCTAAAGGTAAAGCTGCAGGTGCTACGCGCTCACGGCTTCCCTTTCCAACATCCTTCACGACTAGTTTCCTCCGTTTCTTTCACTGATGTTTGGTAAAATGTGGGAAAAACAGCGTGTGCTTTATGAGAGACGCTGAAAAAGGCACGAGCAGCTGCGCCGCTGTCTAAGTTACACACGCACGCACTCTCGCTCATTCTCACTTTCACTCGGCTGAAAAGACTCTAAAGGTAGATGTTCTCCTCAGAATCAGAGTCAGCCATTACTAATACCAAAGCTTCATCACAGGTGTATTTTTTATTTGTTATTTTCATTTTTATCAGCTCGCGTGTAGTGAATGAGGCTTCTATTGAGCCGGTCCTGACACTCCCACTGAGACGCGTCTTTGAGGTCTTCTTCTACAAAAATATTTAACGGAAACACAAGGAACGACTAATTTTGCAAAATGTACTTGAGTAAAAAGTAAGATATTTGACGTTGAAATGTAGTGAAGTAAAGTAAAAAGTATCCCTTAATGGAAATACTTAGTAAAGTACAGATACTGGAAAAAACTACTTAAGTACAGTAACGAATTACATTTACTTCGTTACTGTCCACCACTGAATATATCATATAATGCTATAATCATATACAAATTATCTGCAAAGGTCCTCCTTAAACCACTTACTGCTTGTATCCTGATTTTTTTTTTAAATACAATAAGCAGTCCATTCAGTAAACAGTACAAAACTAAACTACAGCAGAATACTCTTTTTGTAAGGGCCATTATATTTTCTGACACTGACAAAGTGGACACAGCTCTGGTCTTACACTGTAGAATCTGGTCAGTGTAGTGTGTAATTTTACTGCAGTGTAATCATCAGTATGAAAGATGAGTGTAGCACTGCATACAAAGCGTATTAAAAGGTCAGAGGTTCTACTTCCTCGACTGCAACACAACTACGCCTCAGCCTTGTTAGCTAATTACCAGCACCTGTTCACCTGCCACACCTTATTAATGACACACCTGGACTGCTGCTGTAGCCAGTAGACGACCCACTTCTAGCTGAAACATGGGGACAGTAGAATTATTGCTGTTCGGCTCGTTTCTTGGGCATTTTGTTCATGCTCAGTTAATGCCAGAAGAGCATAATGCTATATTTTCTCAAATGTTTTTTGAAAGAATCCCACCTTATCCACTTGAGCGACCTTTTGACTTGCTTTCATATCCTGACTTTTCACTGCTTAATGAAGTGCCGCCATTTATGAGGATTCCCAAAGTACAAGTGTTTTGTGACAATTCCGAGTTATCTCTGCTGGTGGATAGGATATTCAATGGTGGCATACTGGATGCAGCCCAAATAGAGCTGGGTGATGGCTGTTATAGCAACGGAAGGCTACCAAATAAGCTTGTGTTTATTTACAGTTTTGATCAGTGTGGGACTAAACAGCTGGTAAGCTAAAACTGCTATATTGCTTTTGGCATTGTTTCACAGCTAATGTTTTTCTTTTTGTACCACAGCAGCAAAATGGTTTAGATGTATTCTCCAACGTTCTCCACTTTCACCTCAAAGAAATGTCCTTTACTGGGTGGACACCTCCTACAGTGCAAGTAACGTGTGCGCCAAAGAGGTGTGTAAAGTGGTTGAATGTGGTTCTAGTTGGACAGAACCAGTCTAAAACAACTGTGTATTTCAGGTCTGGTCTTAATCCTTACTTCCTGGTACCAACTGCACCTTTGGAGCATGGGAGAAACTTCAATATGAAAATGATGAACCGTAAGTTCAAGGGGTCTAAAGCAAAATGTTCAAAGTCTGAAATTCAAATTAAATAATTTTTCTTGCAGCATCCTGGACCAATGCAGCAATGTCTAATGTCTTTGAAAGAGGTCAACTAATAAACCTCCAAGTTTTTGCTAATACAAAGCCTGGTGAGCAGCTTTTTATTCAGTCCTGCTATGTCCTCATGTCTCCCAATCCTCAATCAAAACCAAAGCCTGCAGTCATTTTCAATAAAGGGTAAGCACCTTTTCGGTTGTAATTAGTTTGAAAATGTTTCTATATTTTAACTTGTGACATGTTGCCTATCTATGACACCTATCTTTCAGGTGTACTGCAAATTTGCATGCTGCTCATGCTCTGGTCCACTTTGTGGCATCACACAGACTTGATGTGGTTAATTTTGCAGTAAACGCATCTTATCTCACTTCTGGGGTGAGCTTTTTAAATGGCGTTTACATATTTCTGTAATGTGTAAGCATCTGTTCAAAGAGAAACCTTGTTATTCCAGACTTGTATCCGATGTAGTCTGCTCATCTCAGAGCAGGGTGTCACATCTGGTTCCAAGTCTTGTAACTACAACATTAAAAGTGCAAGGTACTGTCTTCTGCATGATACGTTTTTCTTAACTTGTATTAATTACCTTGCTGTCTTTCCAGATGGGAGGAATTAAGTGGGAATATAAAAGTGTGTCAATGCTGTAATTCAATGTGTAGAGGAATTTCACCTAAACATCTCCCTTATGGTTAGTATGTTATTGGAATTCAGCAATTATGTTTCCCCTCCTCCAACATTGAATTCTAATCATTGTAGATGCCAGGGGTATTGTTGCCACTGGTCCTTTCCTCATCGTGGACAAGCATGCTGAAACCAAAATGAGCCATAGCATCCCAGAAGCAGACTACACCCAGTCTGCCGTTACCTCTGACATGAACCAGACCCCCTCACTACCTGGAGTAACTCAAGAGGAGCAACCGCAGAATGACTTGATCTACTTGAACACTATGTCCGATGCACCTAGGCCTTCTTCAACAGACCGTGTATTAATGAATGAGGATAATAATGGTGTCAGTGGTGAGAATAGCCTCAAAAGTGGTCATTTAATGGAAGGTGTAGATGTTCTTGCCATGTTTGACGGATGGGTGATTCATCCAGGAAAAACTTTAGTAAGGAAACCTCATAGAAACGAAAGATCTCATAAAGAGTCTTTGAATGTGGTGGATCTCCCTCGCGGCAATTCCAAAGGAAAGCCGATGCAAACACATTTGGAGATTCAGCAACAGGAATCAACTGAGATGGAACCAATAATCAGTTCCAAACTGCAGCTTTCAAGCCTGGATGGGACACAAATGCTGACCTATGATGAAGTCATTCAAGGAAGTTTTGGAATGAATGGAGCCAGGAAATGTAAGAAGTGCCTCTCAAATCTGCTGGATTTACTGAGGTAACCTGTCTTTTATTATGCATTAATGGCTAATGTGTTGTGGATGGTTTATAAAACTGACTTTGTCTTTTTAATAGGAAAATGGATAAAGCGGAATAGGTGGAACTTTTTTTTTTTTTAATTGTTTGAATATGACTTGACTAATAAATAATTTGCAATACCGTTTTGTGGGGTCAATATCACCAGAGTGCCTTTCAACCCTCACAATACTCAAAAATTTTGATTTTTAATTTAACATTCACTTTGCCATGTCATTAAAAAGTAGACACTCAAGTATATAAGAAATATATTATCTGAACTCCCACACATTTTTTTTTTCTTTTTTTTTCCCAGAGCATATGTCCACCCTGTCATGGACAAATATATTACGGTTGAATACATTTACATTGCTGATACTTTCTGAAAGGTATGATGTCCCGTTCCTTAACAAGGTTATTTGTCTGCTTTTAAATTTTGTTTTTAAAGAAACTCATAATTTGTATTTTGCATAAATAATGTATTTTATTTGGAGAAAAATATATTTGGACATAGTTTTTTGATTGCATGTTTTGCCTCCACATCTAGCTATTGAACACACTGGAGTATATATGTATGATTGAACTATTTAAAATATTTTAAAATGCCAAGATGACAGGGTGGACAAGCACACGATGGGGTGGACACATAAAGCAGAACACAAAACACTTGAAAATAAATACAAAAATGTAATATATAAATTAAAGGTGGGTTAAGTGTCTTGCCCAAGAACACGACAGTATCAACTGTGTGGAGAGTGGGACTCGAACCGCCTGCCTTCCGTTTGAAGGACGACCACTCACTAAGCCACTGCAGATTGAGGGACCTAGCTGGGGTGGACAGTCCAGCTTTCTTTGGACTGGTAGCTTTCTTTACCTCCTTCCATTTTTTCCTTTGTGAATGTTTTTCTCTCTCTGTGAGGTCATTAATAGCTTTCTTTTTTCCTGTATCTCTATCTTTCCTCCATCTTTCCCTTTCTTATAAGGATCTAACCTTATCTAACCTTATAAGATATGTCTCTCTTTGTTCAGGGTTTGCATCCCGGTGTTTTCTGTATTGCCCTGCACGTTCTGCCGCACTCAAGAGGCATGTCCTGAGAACAGCACTGATTTTATGTTTTTTTTTTAAATTACAAAATATTATCTACAGCAGATGTTTTCTATAAAATCTAGTATAACATTTCTATTAATTACAATATTAACTACAAATGAATGCTATGTCCACTCTGTCATACGTATGTCCACCCTATCGGGGCCGTCAGGGTGGACATTTTGGAACAACGACAGGGTGGACCTTTTGAGCTTCAATTAGCATATTAACTTACAACAAACTGCGACCAGCTAAAAAGTTAGTCTGGTTGTTGAAGAAAATTTAGTATATTTAAACTTGCATATTTTGAAAATATTGAATTTTACTCACTTCTAGTATATTTTATGCCGACAGGGTGGACATGTTAAGCTTTGGCAAAACAAGTAAGCAAACTCACATGAATAAATTTGTCAGTTGGAAAGTCAGCAGATTATTCACCTCAGAAGTTGAAATTCCCACTAGCCTACTGAAGAGATAAAAAATCTGTTGTCCTGATGTCACTAATGGAGATGGCCTTTTCTTAAAGGGGCAGATTCCGCAATACGACAGGGTGGACAACCATTCAAGGGACATGGACAAACTCTTCTTTTTATTAAATAAAAATATTGTGTTTATTACAAAATGATCAACACACTAAATTTGAGTAATATCTTATTTAACAAAATATTAATAGGAAAATATATATATATATATATATATATATATTTCAAATTTTAATGAGCAGTGCCTGGGACACAGCAAAATAGCATACATCCTCTTTTAGAAAACAAAAAATATCTTGAAAATGTATCTAAAGAGCCAAGTAATGCTTCTGTTAAGAATAAAAAAACGTACCCTAATACAACACACCCTTTCATAGTCATTTGTATGTGAAGTTATCATGGCTAATGAGTCATTTATGTTAAGGACACCAAAAGGCACCCTACAATGATATTAACCCTGTGGTATCATACATTAGTAAACAAGGAAGACTTGGCCAGTCTCTGTATTCCTACACAGATGTCGCTGTGGGGAGTTGTTAGGACACTAGACCGTGTGCTCTCCCTTTTTACAGCGGCTTTTAGTTTTTTTTTTCCTCCTAAGTTTGACCCTGGTCACTAGTTCCTCCGTAGCGCACTGTCTATAAAGTGCCCATGCGTTCCTCTCGCAGTCTCTTTCCCTGGCCACAAACAACCGTGAGTGCCTAGCTCACAGCTCTCGGAAAAACTTTAGAAAAAATATATAAAAATATAAAATCCATAAAATCTCATCATAAAAACAAGTAGCAAACCGTGATACTAAAAAAAAAAAAAAAAAAAAAAAGCCTAAAAAATAGCAAAATTGTAATTAATAAAAAACAGGAACAAGGGGTCTTGCGCCGAAGTTCGCGTCTTTGGAAGAAAATACACTGGAAGACATCGGTTTTGGGAGTGATATTTTTCTTAAGCTTTGGCATTTCGAGCTGGGAAACCGTTTGAGGCAGCTGTCTGTGAACGTTTTCATAAGGTGAGAAGTGACAGCAGCTCGGACCCACACTACACTTTATATCGGCTGTTTTTCTTCTGCTTCTGTGAGTCCGATACTCGCAATTTTATTCGGTCTAGTCTGAGATATGAACACTGCTACGGGAAGTTATCCGATGGCTTCTCTTTACGTTGGCGACCTGCACCCGGACATTACTGAGGCGATGCTCTATGAGAAATTCAGCCCGGCCGGACCCGTGCTGTCCATCCGGGTCTGCAGAGATATGATCACTCGTAGATCTCTGGGATACGCTTATGTCAACTTCTCCCAGCCTGCTGACGGTAAGATCTCACTGTACACATCGAGAATGCCCATGGCACGTCATGGCACGTCATGCACGAATGCCACTTCTGTGATATATACAGTTCAATTTATGGTTAGAAATGACCATGCGATTTTGAGGCATTGTTATTTGACCCATATAGACACATGCCCCAGATCCTGCATAGGCCTACTTCTGCTAGAAATGTCACTACACTGCATGCATAATTTATTCCATTCTGTAGGTGATTGTATGCTTACTGTATGTGCTAACCTCACTTCTTTTTACTTGGACTAACTAATTTCTCTTAAAACGATCAGTGACTATCACTGCTTTCCATTATGTTGTATGTACTAATGCATTATGGGGAAATGGGAGTCCTCAACTGTACAATGTACTCACCCATGTCATTTTATTTTATTAAAGCGCTCAGCACCACAAAGTAGTCTTGTATACTCCTTATTGGCACCGTAAACAATTGAATGCTACAAGTCAACAATGTTTTCATTTGCTTTCCTGTTCCAGGACTACCTGAGCGTTCTGAGCAATAGTGGCAGGTGTTGTGCTCATCTTTGGTGGCCCTGAGATGTTTACGTTGTAGGCTATGTGACTTTTGTGTTTCTTGTCTTTGCCGAACACCTGTCACAACTTTTCTTAGCAGGACCCGTTACAAAATTCAGAGTGTTGACTGGCGGCCGGCCCACAAAGGTATTGGGATCCTCAGTAAATGTGACACGAGCCACAAGTGACAAGCCATTTGTCAGCATTTTGGAGATGTTGATTTGGGGGATGGTAGTTGTTACGTCCCTAAAATACATGTGAGAAATGCAAAACTAATAAAATAGCCTACTGTATTTTGTGAAAACCAGACCAATCTGTTGATACTACAGATTATGTGTATAGACAGGTTTTAGTAAAGCTTGTTGTCCCTTTTAGTTGGATGGGCTTTCTTTGCCACTACTGTTGTGTAAACACTCACGATGCCTGGTGTTACTCATCTGAGCATTCTTGTTGGAGGTCTCTTACCCATCAATTTTACAGAATGCTCTACACACTTCTTGCCAGCACATACCTCTTAGGACCCCTCTCTAAATTTAGAACATCTTTCTGACTGGCCCACAATTTGCCTGCACACAATACTTTTACAATTTAACAAGGCTTACCTTTTCTAAATCTAAACCTATGGCCCAATGGCATTATAAACCCGTGTTTATAAATATGGTTAATATGGTTAATATGGTCTTGAAACCTAAGGAAGTCCACGTTTTTAGATACCAGTCACACATCTTCTCTAGGCAAACGGGTTGTAAAGTACAATTGCAGAGCAAACTGCTGATCCCAGCAGATGCAAGGCAGCTCTGTTTTGTTTACCAGACACTTTTAGCTGGAAAACCTGGCTGTGTGTCAGTCACTGTGAAGAGACTGAACAAAAGAACGTTTGGCATGTGTGACAAAGGCAAAGTACGAGCAAATGGTTTAAATCCAACCTAATTTACATTACAACATAGTTTTGAAGTTTGAGGCTAAAGTAATCATTTTACAAAATAAATTAAGCAGATTGTAGAATACATAGAAACATAGTGAACACAACAGCCTATTGCTCTATTACTGCAATGGGATTAGGTGGGTAAAGGCCCAGCAGCAAGAGGGCAGTCAGAGAGACAGGCCATGTGCTCCCAGCTTGTCCACTGCAGCTGCCCACACTTGTCCCAGCTGCTCACAGAAAGCTTGTCACCCACATGGTTTGCTGCAGTGTCTTTTACATGATAGACTAGAAGGATTGTTTTTCTATGTAGCACACAAATGAGAGTACAAAAACGTTACCCATCTGAGCATTTTTCCAGATAATGAATTGGCTTTTGTTTTTGTGCTTTTTTGAATTTTGATTTCTCTATCTGACCTCTCTGCCATTTTTTTTTTCCCTACTCCATACCAGCTGAGAGAGCTCTGGACACCATGAACTTTGACGTGGTCAAAGGGAAGCCAATCAGAATCATGTGGTCTCAAAGAGATCCCTCCCTCAGAAAGTCTGGAGTGGGGAACGTGTTCATCAAAAACCTTGACAAGTCCATTGACAACAAAGCCCTGTATGACACCTTTTCTGCATTTGGCAACATCCTCTCCTGCAAGGTACACCTGTAGCAAGTGCACTCACAAAAAACACTTTTTCCTGTTAATTCAACAATCGTCTAACTATTTTACATACAGTGTGAAGTTTGAAGTAAAAATAAAGGATTACCTAATCAAGTAATACATACATGGCAAGCAGGCAATATATTGCCATGTATATAGGTACTTTAACACGTTTTGAGTTGCAGATATTAAGACATGAAATATGCAGTCCTTTTGAATGAGGAACAAAACGTCTTCCATCTTAAAACACTGTCAAGATGTGTTTTATTAGAATATGACTGAGAAGCTCAACAGACATGTTGCACCTATAGATTTGTAATTATAGTTTCTTAACACCAACAATATATTCTTGTGATCTAGGTGGTGTGTGATGAGAATGGCTCCAAGGGTTATGCATTTGTTCACTTTGAGACCCAGGATGCAGCCGATCGTGCCATCGAGAAGATGAATGGCATGCTGCTGAATGACCGCAAGGTGTGAGTGTCTGATAATCTAGGAACTTAATTTCTGGAACTTAAGTTGTCGTCATTAGAGATTAAATAAATGTAACTAAAAAGCTAAAATACTTTGAAAAATGTTTATTCTCAATATATGTGTTTATATGTAGCCCAAATATTTAAGTTTAAATATGTCTGATGTCCAAAATATTTTTTGTTCTTCTGTTGAGTTATTAACTGTGTGTTCTGGTTGTGTGTGAATAACCTGACTAATAAGCTCATCTCTCACTGTGTCCATTACAAAGGCAACCCTAGATAACAACTAAAATTATTTTTTGTCTACCAGCTGCATTTTCTGTTGCCTCATTTGTCTACCTGCTGGTCACCTGTCTTCAAGTGAGCGTATGTATGAGTCTGTGTGTGTGTGTATGACCAAGCTTGTTTGTTTTAGTGATGGATCGAATGCAGGATACATTACGGGATGGCAGTGGGAACAAGGTCCACATAGCAAGGTATATAAGATCATTTGGTCCTCCTCAGCTTTCCCTCTGTACTGTGAGACTGTTCCTCCTCTCATCCACCTCTACATCCAGTTTTGGACCAAGAATTATAATGGTTGTCACTGTTTTGTGTCTAGCATGCCAACATATCTGCCTGCTTCTGGTGGTATTAACAGCAAGTCAATGTATTTATTTATTTTTACCTCAGGACTGATGTGTCACATGGTCAGTATGTCTGTTTTTGCAAAAAGAAAATTAATGTTTATGACTTTCCTGCCTCTTTGTGACAATGCTGAAATCCTCTGAACCTGGAAGTCTGGACAAACACTTTAGTTAAAAAAATGGACATAAAAAGAAATGATACATTCTGGACTATATTATGAGGATATATTGTCACATTTTATATTCAGGTTTGTGGGACGTTTCAAATCACGCAAAGAACGAGAGGCTGAACTTGGAGCTAAAGCCAAAGAGTTTACCAACGTCTACATAAAAAACTTTGGTGATGATATGGATGATGAGCGACTGAAGGAGGTTTTTGATAAATATGGTAAAGATCAGATGTAAAGCTTAATTAAAACTCATGTTTATTTTTCTTTTCTACTAAATCCCATGTGACCTCTTTTAGGTAAAACGCTCAGTGTCAAGGTAATGACAGATCCATCCGGCAAATCCAGAGGCTTTGGCTTTGTGAGTTATGAGAAACACGAGGATGCCAACAAGGTACTTCAGCTCCTATTTTTTTTGTGCCTCCTTTTTATTTTGATATTTCACAATTTCCCTTTTATTAACATGTCTTTATCCAAAGGCTGTGGAGGACATGAATGGCACCGAACTCAATGGCAAAACTGTGTTTGTGGGTCGTGCTCAGAAAAAGATGGAGAGGCAAGCAGAGCTAAAGAGGAAATTTGAGCTGCTGAAGCAAGAAAGGATAAGTCGTTATCAGGTCTGCAGACTCAAGGCCCTGTGAAAATGTATTTATAGTACAAGATTTATAATTTGTGTCATTACTACTGCTCACTGCTTTAGGGGGTTAACCTTTATATCAAAAACCTGGATGACACGATTGATGACGAGAAACTTCGTAAAGAGTTTTCACCATTTGGATCCATTACAAGTGCTAAGGTGCCACATATTACACATCAAATCTACACATCAAGATCTTAGAGAACTTATATCATTTTTGTTCATAGGTCATGCTTGAGGAGGGTCGCTCAAAAGGCTTTGGCTTTGTCTGCTTCTCTTCCCCGGAGGAGGCCACCAAAGCTGTCACAGAAATGAATGGACGTATAGTTGGCTCCAAACCCCTGTATGTGGCTCTGGCTCAGCGTAAAGAAGAACGCAAAGCCCACCTTACCAATCAGTATATGCAGCGTATTGCTGGTATGAGGGCCATGCCTGCAAATGCCATTATTAACCAGTTTCAGCCAACTAGTGGCTACTTCATGCCAGCTGTGCCACAGGTAAGTAGTGTTGTTGTTGTTGTTGTTATTATTATAGTTGCTAAGTTAAAGTTATATCCATTTAAGTTTAAAATGATGGTCTAATTCATTTACTTTATTTGCAGGCTCAGAATAGAACCACATACTATGCACCCAATCAGCTGGCTCAGATGCGGCCCAATCCTCGTTGGCAGCAGCAAGGTGGTAGAGGTCAAGGTAAAGCAAGGGCAGCGACTACCTTTACTAATATAATTGAATTATGATAGTTTGACTTATGGAAACCATATTTTGCTTCATATAATGTGTTGTACTTAATGTGTCTCCCAGGTGGTTTCCAAGGGATCCCCAGCTCACTGCGTCAGCCAGGACCGCGTGCAAACCTCAGGCACATGAGTCCTGGCAGTAGTGCACAGGGCCCTCGAGGTGAATTTACTATACCAATATTATTCAAAATGTTATAATGCTATAAATATTATTCAATCATTTTAAATCTTGTATACACTTTATGAACTTTGATAATTCATATTTTCTCATTTGCTAGGTACTGGCCAGACAATGGGTCCTCGCCCTTCAGTGGGAGTCCCTGGGCCTAGGGCCATGCCTCCTTACAAATATGCCACTAGCGTTCGTAATCCTAACCCACAGGTGGTTCAACCAATTGCCTTACAGCAGGTATGACCAATAACATGAGTGATATATATATATAAATGTATATAATTTTAAATACATGCCATCTGTTTGTCCTCCAGTCTCAGCCCGCTGTGCATGTCCAGGGCCAGGAGCCTCTCACAGCCTCTATGCTGGCTGCCGCACCTCCACAAGAGCAAAAGCAGATGCTAGGTAAGAGTTGCTTTTCTCAATCAGTCATTGCTTTCAGTTTCCGTAAGGTAATTTAATGTCTCTGTCTGACAGGAGAGCGCCTGTTCCCACTAATTCAGGCCATGCATGCCAACCTGGCAGGAAAGATCACTGGCATGTTGCTGGAAATTGACAACTCTGAGCTACTACATATGCTAGAGTCTCACGAATCTCTGCGTTCGAAGGTACCTAAACTCACCTAAAATCAACCATATATTATATGTCTGATTATTAATCTTAGTATTTGTCCAGGTGGAAGAAGCTGTTGCAGTCCTGCAGGCCCACCAAGCCAAGAAAGATGCCACCCAGAAGGTCGGTGGGATTGCTGCTACTGCTGCTGCTGCTGCTGCTTCCACATCCTGAAAACTGAAAATAACAAGGAAGCTGAGAGAATACAACACTGTTAAATACCTCCAATGAAGTGAAAATAAAAACAATTGAAAACCAATATTCAAAGATACTTGAACCTTTTTGAGGACTATTACAGATACAGTTTTGTGGTTCTGTAATACTTGTACACTGCAACAAAACTGTGCAACTCTTGAAAATGGGCCTTCATTTTGTGGCAAAGGAGAGAAGCTTTTCTAAGAAAATGAGCCTTGTCCTTTTTCTTTGTTTGAACATTTTAATTTTGACACCAACCATGTTTTCATGGACATGCTGTATTCTGAATAAAGGGATGATGTGAGAAGAAAGATTGTCTTCTTATTTCATTCACTAAAGAGTGTAATTAAAATACCAATAAGGCATACATGTTTAAATTAAAAATGTAAGAACCAGTGACTGTAGAAGGGGCTTCTACCGTCAATGGTAAGAACAAACCTGTGATGGTAACATAGCGGCATACTTCCAACAGATGGCGTAAGAGCGCTTCAGAGACAAGAGGCGGGCTTTCAAAGAATGTGCACCAATGACAAGCTGCTGAGGTCAGAGTTGAGAGGTTAAATCCAACATGGCCGCGAGCAAACGAGTGTTGTATGTTGGTAAGTTTCTAATTTTAAAGTGTTTTAGCGTAATATGTCTTTCACGTGAAAGTGGTGACGCATTGACTAAAACAAATTTCACAATTAAGTTTGAAAACCGTAGAAAAGATGTATGTTGTACTTTCAATACAAACAATAACTGAACACTCTTCTATCTAAACCATATGGTATCGTAGTTGTATTGAGTAGTAGTGAACAGTAACCGTAAATTATATAGTTATAATTTATAAATATATATTTCCTTGTTTCTGTCAGGTGGCTTGGCTGAAGAGGTGGACGAGAAAGTGTTACATGCAGCGTTTATTCCTTTTGGAGACATCGTAGATATTCAGGTTCCATTAGACTATGAAACGGGTTGGGGCTTTATTTTATTTATTTTTACTTTAAATACTTTTTAAATGGCCACTAATTTACAGCACTAATATTTTCAATGTTTACTCTCCAGAAAAGCACAGAGGCTTTGCATTTATTGAGTTTGAATTGGCAGAGGTATGTATAGTTTCTTAGTCTATTAAAGCCAGTACTTTATTTAAAAGGGTTGGTGTAGCAGTACTTTTATTATCCAGCACACTTTGTCAAGTGTAATATTAATCCTTTTTGTTTAGGATGCAGCAGCTGCTATTGATAACATGGTAAGCACACACCAATGTCAGAGATGTGTTTAACCTTTTGGGCATTGCTATTGTATAAGTTTGTATTGCTTTCCTTTTTTTTCAGAATGAGTCTGAGTTATTTGGTCGAACCATCAGGGTCAACATAGCCAGGCCAATGAGAATCAAAGAAGGCTCATCTCGCCCAGGTACAGTATTTTATTCTTTGTAATTGTTTCTCTATATGTTCTGGTCCTTTTATTTCAAAAGTGCAGAACATAATTGCCAGTGTGGAATTCCATTCATTTATTTGGCTTTGATTTTAACTTTTTTTATACAGTCTGGTCCGATGATGATTGGTTGAAGAAGTTCTCAGGGAAGACGATGGAGGAGGCTGAAAGTGAAGCAGCAGCTGGAGAGTCTGCCACCACAGCCGCACAGGAGGTGGGAGTATTAATAGATGTATTATTTGAGTGTGTCACCTCTTTTGTGTGGTTCTTAACATGACTGGTGTATGGTTTGTTTTTGCAGACTGAGCGCTCCAGCTAAGAAGGGCAGAGTAAATCCTCAGGTCTACATGGATATCAAAATTGGCAACAAGCCAGCAGGAAGGTTACGGTTTCTTCTGCGGGCTGACATTGTTCCTATGACAGCAGGTAATCGTGCATTTATAAATAACCTATACTTAAGCAGTTTAGTTATTTAATGGAGCTTTATAACTCTGAAAGGAAATTAATGACCACAAATGTTTTGTAGAGAACTTTCGCTGCCTGTGTGCACATGAAAAGGGCTTTGGCTTCAAGGGCAGCAGTTTCCACCGCATTATTCCTCAGTTCATGTGCCAGGGGGGCGACTTCACCAACCATAATGGCACTGGTGGCAAGTCCATCTATGGCAAAAAGTTTGAGGATGAAAACTTTGTCCTCAAACACACGGGTCCAGGTGAGAGACTTTCCAACAGCTCTGTTAGCACCCCAAATGCTTAAAATGTAAATGATAAATAATACGTCTGCTTTCAGGGCAGCTTTCCATGGCCAACTCTGGGCCAAACACTAACGGCTCACAATTCTTCATCACCACCGACAAAACCGACTGGCTGGATGGGAAACATGTTGTGTTTGGTGAACTGGTGGAGGGCATGGATGTGGTTCGTGCAATGGAGGTAAGAGGAGTAAAGAGCTGCACTGTGGTTGTAGTTCAGCACTTATTATTTACAGGTAAGATTCATAGAAATATGTGTGTATAAGAAGTACAGTTTACCATTGGGTATGCACAGAGCTGTTGGTGACAAGCTCAAGGGTTCTGGGCTGCCTGTAAGAGGTTGAGATTACACTGTTTATTCATCTCACAAAAAGGAAATGTGCAACTAATAAGTTCATGTAATAATGAAAACAATGACATTTACTTTGGAACTGTAGCATTGCAGAACTTTATTGCTCCTTCAATATTGCACATTTGTGACAAAATATATGCAATAGGTGAGTCTGTTGAGCGTTTTGGTAGCCGTGATGTTTGTAAAGTCTAACGAGAGCAGGTGTATGTATATTCAAGGTAGGCAGGTAAAATGTTTTATTATGCAAAAAAACACATGAGGAAAATATCAACTGTGTCACTTTAAAAAATATTAGAATACTTATTTGTGCTTGTGTAATGAGGATAGTATAAATTAACTGATGTTTCCTTCTATACTTACTTGGAACAGTACATCCAGTGTTCATTTATTTATTATTATTATTATATCACCATTAGCCAAAAGCCTAAGCTACAGTCAGGTCCATAAATATTGGGACATCGATACAATTCTAATCTTTTTGGCTCTTTACACCACCACAATGGAAACAAACAACTTTAAAAAGCTTTAACTGCAGACCTTTAGATTTAATTTGAGGGTATTTGCATCCAAATCAGGTGAACGGTGTAGGACAACAGTTTGTATATGTGCCACTGTCCCACTTTTTAAGGGACCAAAAGTAATGGGACAGATTAACGATCATAAATCAAACTTTCACTTTTTTATAACTTGGTTGCAAATCCTTTGCAGTCAATTACAGCCTTAATGTCTAGAACACATAGACGCTGGGTTTCATCCCTGGTGATGCTCTGCCAGGGCTCTACTGTCTTCAGTTCCTGCTTGTTCTTGGGGCATTTTCTCTTCAGTCTTGTCTTCAGCAAGTGAAATGCATGTTCAATCAGATTCAGGTGATTGACTTGGCCATTGCATAACATTCGATTTCTTTCCCTTAAAAAACTCTTTGGTTGCTTTCGCAGTATGCTCCTGGTCATTGTCCATCTGCACTGTGATGCTCCGTCCAATGAGTTCTGAAGCATTTGGCAGAATATGAGCAGATAATATTGCCCGAAACACTTCAGAATTCATCCTGCTGCTTTTGTCAGCGGTTACATCATCAATAAATACAAGAGAACCAGTTCCATTGGCAGCCATACATGCCCACGCCATGACACTACCACCACATGCTTCACTGATGAGGTGCTATGCCTTTAATCATGAACAGTTCCTGTCCTTCTCCAGACTCTTCTCATCTCTCTGGTACAAGTTGATCTTGGTCTCATCGGTCCATAGGATGTTGTTCCAGAACTGTGAAGGCTTTTTTAGATGTTGTTTGGCAAACTCTAATCTGGCCTTCCTGTTTTTGAAACTCACCAATGGTTTACATCTTGTGGTAAACCCTCTGTATTCACTCTGGTGAAGTCTTCTCTTGATTGTTGACTTTGACACACACACACCTACCTCCTGGAGACTGGCCAACTGTTTTGAAGGATGTTTTCTTCACAGGGAAAATTCTTCGGTCGTCCACCACAGTTATTTTTCATGTTCTTCCGCGTCTTTTGGTGTTGCTGAGTTCACTGGTGCGTTCTTTCTTTTTAAGGATGTTCAAAACAGTTGATCTGTCCACAAAGTTTTTGCTATCTCTCTGATGGGTTTGTTTTGTTTTTTTAGTGTTCAGTTCATTCAAGTTGGCACATTTCAGTACAGAAGAACCAAAGAAGCCACAGTTTGCTTTACTTTAGAAAATGAGTCTACAAATTATTCTTGAACACTGACTTACTTTTCAGTAAACAAATTTCAGAAGGAATGTTACCTCAGTCCAGTTAACTATGGCTCAGGATCAGTGATTTTGTTATGTTCAAAGAAATACATTAGAACGTAATAGTAACAATTTTTCATTACTGCAATGTCCACTAACTTTATTAACAATTGTATTTGTGTTCTTTCCAAGAAAGATTGCTCTCAAGGACTAGTCCAACAGTTTAGTCTTGTCTACTTTGAATATAGCTGGCAAAAGCATACAAAGTTTTAATTCTGGTCTAAGTGTAATTTTTGCTGTGACCCCAAGATCATGCTTTTAGTTTTAGAAATGCTTAAGACTTAACTTGTTTTTCTTAATCCATTTTGTACTCAAAATCCAATTCTCTAGACCAGGGGTGTCCAAACTTGAAATTTCGAAAGGGCTAACAGTCTAATTTGTTATTAAGGGTTATTAAGTAAGTACAAGTTGGGTTTTAGATGGATTTAAAAAGGTTTTAGATGGATTAAAATAGGTTTTAGTTGGATTTTATTTCTGAAGCTGAGGGCCACATAAAATCCCTCATTGTGCCATGATTGGCTCCGGGACCAGACTTCAAACATGTCTGCTCTAGACAGAACTTGTTGGAGTCTGCAGCATAATACACAGTGGAGTCATCAGCATACATCGTTATTCCAGCTTCTTTCACAGTTAAGGATAGATCATTAATAAAGACAATAGAAGAGTTTCTAACAGCTTCCTTGAGGTGTGTTTACAGTAACAATACAATTGACTTTAAAATAACAGTACTGAACTGCATTTTTTTTCTTTTTGGCAGGCGCAGGGAACTAAAGATGGCAAGCCAAAGCAGAAAGTGATTATCTCAGACTGTGGGAATATGTGTGAACAAAGAATAACTGTTTATAAATGTGTCTGAGTGAGTTCCATTTTGAACCCACTTTGTCTGCTATGTAAATATTTCAATAAAATCTTTTTTTTATAAATGAAACAGGGCTTGAGGTGTACAGTATTTGGAATTACTGTTTAACTAATGCAACTTTTTAACAGTCCAGGCTATTAAAGACTCCATCTAAGTATTATAACAGTGGTTCTTAAACCATGGTACAGTACCATTTTCTTGAGTGGTACTCAGAGAGTTTCTGGGATAAAGTCAGAAGTTTTTAAATAATTAAATTTTATAAAGCAATAAAACTGATGCCTAAGAAATTACATATATATGCTGTGACTCCACGTTTATGTACAGTTTACTTGAACTACACTTCTATAACAAAGTGGGTGGTACTCAAAGAGCCAAACATTTATTGAGGTGATATTTAGTGAGAATAGTTTGAGAACACTGATTTATTATATTAAAAACATCAATATATGAATTAATGAATTATCATATAATAAAACTTTCCTTAGTATTTTATCCTTGTATTTTATTTCCATGTTTACAACGCTTGGGCTTTATCTCACAGCCAAGGTAGGTTTTATGTTTATTTTTATTTTTTTTACAGGGCAAATGGATTAAACACATGTTATTGCAGACTGCTTAGATTCTACAATAAATAATACCAAACTGAGTATATATATGTATTAAAAGCCCTTCGTCGTCACCTAATTGGGTAACACGAAATGTTTGGAATGGGTCTACCACACCTGAGCAGGTCGAGTATGAAAAGACATGGTGACTCCACCCACTCCACTCCTCCAGCCCTGTTCTGTTGAGTAAGTCACAGATTCTCATCGGAATGCTTCATCCAAAGCGTGTTCCCCTGCCCCGACACGGACGAATATAAGCCAATACTGTAAGTATTATAAATCTTTTACAAATCGTATAGCCAGATGGAGCTTTTACAACATTAACCAAGTTTATTAGCGTTTAAAGTTGACTCTTTAGGATTTGCGTAAATGCGAACGATGTATACAAATTTGCTGGATCGCCGTCTTACAGCGACGTGCTTACGCTGAGAGTTGTCTGATCTTAGATCACTATTAGACACAAATAGTGCTTTGATTTCTAGGATATGTCTGACTTGGAGTTACCTGGTTGCTCATGTTACTACTATTTTACAATTTTTTGATGGATTATAATATTAATAATCTGCGTTCTCATTCTGTGCTGGTAGGTTTCTGACAGCTTGTGCCATTTGTAACTGAAGGGTCTTGCTCTGTGTTCCGTCGACAGGAGAGCAGACAGCTGTGAACAAACCAGCCATGAACTGGATATTTCTCAAGGACCTCCTCGGTGGAGTTAACAAATACTCCACAGGCTTCGGTCGAGTATGGCTATCCGTTGTCTTCCTCTTTAGGGTTCTGGTGTTTGTGGTGGCAGCAGAGAAGGTCTGGGGGGACGAGCAAAAGGACTTCCAATGCAACACAGCTCAGCCTGGCTGCCACAACGTTTGTTATGACCACTTTTTCCCTGTGTCTCATGTTCGTCTGTGGGCCCTGCAGCTTATCTTTGTCACCTGTCCCTCAATGTTAGTGGTCATGCATGTGGCCTACAGGGAGGAAAGGGAACGAAAAAACAAGCTCAAGTGTGGAGAGAACTGCCGCACTCTCTACCCGGACACGGGCAAGAAGCGTGGAGGTCTGTGGTGGACATATGTCCTCTCACTGGTCTCCAAAATAGCTGTGGACACCGTCTTTGTGTACCTGCTTTACCACATCTATGAGGGCTATGACTTTCCTTCTCTCGTCAAGTGCACAGAAGACCCCTGCCCCAACACAGTGGATTGTTTCATTTCTCGGCCCACTGAAAAACGGATCTTCACTATTTTTATGGTGGTCACCAGCTTGGCATGTATCGTGCTTTCTATCTTTGAAATCGTCTATCTGATCGGCAAACGCTGCTGTGAATGTTTCACTGGACAGCAACACCCTTGGCAACACCATGCCATGACCAACACACTGTCTAGTGGAAGTACTATGATGGAGCTCAATCATTTTAAACTAAGCAAAGCTGCCACCCCAGACACCCCTGCTCCTTCATACACCTTAGCCATTTCTTGAGAACAACTTTTTAAAGGAATGTAGGCTTCTTAAACTAGAAGCACTTCCTTAAAAGACTTTCAACAGGCAGCTGTCTGTTCACAAATCTAATGAAGGTAGTTCCTTCCTGTACCAAGACAATGAACTGGAAAATTTGAACAGTAAAAGCTGTGGAGCAATGAACTAAACATTGTGCTTGCCACGCTATGTCTAATAAACCAGGAATGCCATCACTATTACTGGTTTGGAGTATTTACAGACTAAGTTCCTTTTTTATTTGTTGTTCATTTTAGTTTAAGAGTTAGACTTGGGATCCTGTACTTGAGTCACTTGGACAACCACATGTGGTTTTCTGTGTCAGATTTTCCCTCTTCTCGGTGCCCAGCCTGCAAATGTACTGCAGCATGACTCTTAGTTCTCACGTGCACAGCCACATTTGCTATGTATACATTGCAATTTGTATAATTTAAGCCAGAGAGATGTGTGTGCTGCTGTGCCCTCATTTGCTGTTTACTGTGTTAAACTGGTAGAAAAGAGAGAATGATGTGGTTGTTGTGACACTTTTGTAAACACAGTTGCTCACATGTATATTCCACGCAGCTGAAATGCAGCCTGAATGCGTGTTTGTTATTTTGTTTGAATAAAGAAAATATGTGTAAATATGTTTTTTGCAGTTTACCATGATTTTTTAAGTATTAAAGTATATTAAGTACACATGGAACCTCATCAAAAGCCCTGAAGTGTCATTTGAAAAAGAGCTTCCTCAGCTAGGTTGTGAATTCCACAGCTGCATTAAAAAAAAAAAAAACAGACTTTTCACTTTTTCCATGCCTAAAGCCTTGCCACTAGATTGCTCAGTTGCTAGGAGCAGCACCCTCACTGTTTGTTTGTTAGAGGGGTATAAGGAGGAGTCATTTCTTTTCATTTGATTAATCTGTAAAGGCGTGGACCCACCCAGTGCAGGAATTTTGCAGTCTGTGCTGTTTTAGCATGGTAGAGTTGTGTGATAAGAAAGATGAAATGTTTAACAAAAAGTGGAGGAAACATTCATACTCGAGCTGGAAACGTGCATTTTTTTTCCCTTAATCACTAGTTGTGGCTTGATCTCATGTAGCACACTGTACACACTGAGGATTTAAACCCTGCCTTACCCTCTGAATGCAACTCAGTATATCATGTTTTCCCAAATGAAACCTTACTTTTTAAGGCTCTATCCACAGTCGGCCACTTGCCATTCATTTCTATTTTGGCAGACAGTGGTTCCAATGGAAACTATTAACAGCAAGGTCTGTGGATTATCATACTAAGTAGGGCACCTCTTGTTACTATTTTGTGTCTCACATAATTCTTTACTTTTATTGTTTTGGCAGCACCAAAAAAGACTAAGTGAGCATGAACTGATTGAGCTACCATCCTAACGTGGGTGGTTCTGTAAACAGTTCTACAATCACCCTCATTATCAGAGCCCATGTCCGGACTCTTATTTCACCTTCTTTGGACCAGTACATTTCCTTCCTTTAACATTAGGGACGTTGAAAAGTGATGTGTTTTTCCTGTTATGTAGACAGTTGTTGTAACATGCTCAGGCATGGCTTTGACTCATGTTTAACTAATCCTTCAGGTGTGTCCCACCCAACAGCCTGGACCAGTTTATCACCTCCAGCCAGAAAGATAACTCACCCTCAGCACAATATAGCTGGGTCGTGATACTCATCTATAGGTGTTGTCTGAAGGCTTGTATTCCAGCCAATACTTCCCTCCATCGTCAGACAAGGTTATTGGCAGCTCACAAAATTGACTCAAAATTAAGACTGGGTATCACTTCCTCACACAAATGTCACATATTTATTAAGGCACACTCGGAACTGTTATGGTTTCAACACATGGGTCAAGAATGGGCACAAATAAAAACCTGAACTAAACGGATAAAGGCATTAGTAACAGTAATGTAGCCACACTTGTTTTGCACACGGACGTTTCTGGCATCATGTAACCAACCGTCTTGTTATACAACTCTTTCCTATCCAGGTAACAATTAATTTTCTATAAAAGGGTTTATAAATGGACTTTTGTGCCATTCAGGCATTTACAATCAAGACCTGACTTGAGCAACATTATGATCAATGCACCCCAGGCAATTATATTCTCAGAAGTCAGTACAAAAGAGCTTCAAAGCACTAAATGCAAGTACCAGCCTGGAAAAACGGGCATGCATGGGCCCATCACTGGCATTTAAATCAGGATTATATTTGATCCTCAATGTAAGTATGAATATTGTCTCTTTACATAAAACATAGACTACATTTAACAGAAAACACAAGGGACTCTGTCAAGGCATGTTTGGGCTGTGACAATACTGAAAAGGGCTTCATGAATGGTGTTATTTGAGTTAGTTGCTGGATTAAAAAGGAAGGGGAAATACAATATACCCTACCTTTGTAGGCTGTTTTTTATGTAATAACTAAGGTACTGTTCATATATAATAACCGGTTTGGACCTGCTTGATTTTGAAACATATCCTTAACATTTGAACTATTAACTTATGAACTAAGCCCTAATCTAAAACAATTGTGACACCTCAAAACCCGTTGAGGACGTGTCAAATACTCAGAATGGGACAAAGAGGCACCCCTGTTCTTGGAAAGATGGAGCAACATAAAGACTTCCCAAACCAACCACGTTTCAGTCTGCTAATACTACTTGGTAGTGGACTAAAGGTTCAGCTTTTGCGATACCTTTCAGGTGCGGTGATTTCTAAAATATTAGATTTTCCACGCAACAGTAGCGTGCGAAGAAGCCAAACAGAAAAAGACGGGAAGAGGGAGGGAGTAGTTCAATGAGGGAAGGAGTGGCTGTAAGAAACATCTGGGACAACTTCAGTTTGTCGTCTTTAACCACACCCACAGGCGCATTTCTTTACACGGCGCAGTCTACCTGTGGAAAGGAAACGAATTTGAGGAAAAATTTACTTAAACGAAACAAAAACGACTAGAACTACGAAGAAAAATAAGTAGAGATGTGTTTCGTTGGCTAGAATGGATTAGACGTGACTTGGTGTAAGTAATACAACTCTCTTCAAATAACTTAGATGGACCGAGAATTAAGTCTGTTCTACGCGATCTTTCTTCCGTCTTTCTGGTAGAACTGAAAGGATTTTGCTAAAGATTGCTTCTTATAGATTTTTTAAGCACGTTTGGAAATAATAATTACCTCTGACCTGTTGAACAATAGGACAACTTGAGACAATACGATTAACTTTCTTGGTCGTATTTGTACCTACAGAAATTTGGAAATCATTGAATGTATACTACTTATAATCGTTTTTTGGCTACTTAATTGTGATTAATTTGTTTTCCTTGTGTAAAGTTTGTCTCAGGACGTACACAGTGTGTAAATGTGTTCTTGTTTTAAGTTGTCCTGAGCCTGTCTGTAGATAAGAGACACACTGTAGACGAGCATGTTTTAAAACTTGCACACCAGAAGTAATACAAATTGAATGTCCCATAGGTAAAAGCAGTGTGTGTATGACAGAAAACTAACTTCATATCCCTACTGTCACTTACAGATTTAACAAACTACAAGCAAGAAAGGAAATCAGAGCTTTGAGTGCGTGCCAGGAACATGGACTGGAAGACTTTTCAAGCCCTGCTCAGCGGGGTGAACCGATACTCAACAGCATTCGGCCGGGTCTGGTTGTCTGTGGTGTTTGTCTTCAGGGTCATGGTGTACGTAGTGGCCGCAGAGCGAGTGTGGAGTGATGAGCAGAAGGACTTTGACTGTAATACCAAACAGCCTGGCTGTGCTAACGTTTGCTACGACTACTTCTTCCCCATCTCCCACATCCGCCTGTGGGCCCTGCAGCTGATCTTTGTCACCTGTCCGTCCCTAATGGTGGTCATGCATGTGGCCTACCGTGAAGAACGTGAGCGCAAGCACAAGGCCAAGTATGGGGAAGAGGGAAAGCTGTACCCCAACACAGGCAAGAAGCATGGCGGCTTGTGGTGGACGTATATAATCAGCCTCTTTGCGAAGACTGGCATTGAGGTGGCCTTCTTGTACATTCTCCACAGAGTCTATGATAGTTTCTACTTGCCTCGACTAGTCAAATGTGAAGTGTCCCCTTGTCCCAATCAGGTGGACTGCTACATTGGCCATCCAACAGAGAAGAAAGTATTCACCTACTTCATGGTCGGGGCTTCTGCTCTTTGTATCATCCTCAACATCTGTGAGATCATTTATCTTCTCTCAAAAAGAATTTATGGATGTGCGAACAAGAGGAAAAAACGTAATCGCCACATGGGGGTGCCTGAACAAGACTGCGAAGATGACAATATCTTTAACCACAGCACTCTTCCTGTGTCCAAGCTAGACAAACCACCTTCATTTAGGTCTGCATCCAAGTCACCATACAAAACTGGAGTCAGAATGGAGGAGAAAATACGTGCCTCTGCTCCTAACCTGTCTTCATGATAGGAAGCACTATAGGATATCACATAGGATGTGATAGGAAAATAGACTTGAACTATGAGCTAAGGCTCAGTTTTACATCTAAGAAAACTGATGAAACCAAACTACAAGATATGCCAAAGCAAAGTCATTCAGCTGTGTGCCGCTGTGTACACACCAAAAACTCTTTTGACAAAATATGTTTCTTAATGTAAATGTCATTGTGTTTTTTATTCACTTCATACATTCCAATTAAGTGTATTTGTCTTTCTTCTGATTGTTTTTAACCATTTATAGTGGAAGAAAAGGAAACACTTAGATTTACACAAGGAAGCAGGACACACCTGGTAGAAGTATTTACCTGCCAGTGTCTACAGCGGTGTGTCACATACACATCCAGTAAATGTGACACTTCAATTCTAACTTTACCTTTGCCAGAGGATTTAAGTAGGGTGTTTTATTTTAGATCTAGCTAAGTATTACTTGGAAAAACTGGCCTAACATTTGTCTCAGTTGGCAGTGACTTGCTGTCAGTGGTATGTTGACAGCCACACATTGTACATAGAGTGACTGTGTTTTGACTGGTTTGCACACAACCTCGCTTTATCCAAAACTGCTGGTGATTTAAAAGCGGAAGGATTGTTGTTAATGACTTCCCTGCTGGTAAAGCTGGTGTTCCAGAGACACAGTGGGTAAAGTAAGAGGTGATTTTACTTGACTTTTCACCTACAGAAAGTGCAAGTGGAAATGTGGTCCCTGTGTTTGTTTTTATTGTTGCTTGTAGAGTCTCTAAAATGTAAATATAATAAAACCATTGAATTTGTTAGTAGTGCTTTAGAGATTGTTTTTGCCAAGTTGACACACGCACGCACACACACACACACACACACACACACACACCTTACATCACACACACACACACACACACATACACACACACCTTACATCACACACACACACCTTACATCTCACACACACCTTACATCTCACACACACACACACACACACACACACACACACACACACACACACACACACACACACACACACACACACACACACACACACACACACACACACACACACCTTACATCACACACACACACACTTACATGCACACACACACACACCTTACACACACAATAGCACACACACACACCTTACATCACACACACACACCCATCACACACACACACACACACACACACACACACACACACACACACACACACACACACACACACACACCTTACATACACACACACACACCTTACATCACACACACACACACACACACACACACACACACACACACACACACACACACACACACACACACACCTTACACACACACACACACACACCTTACACACACACACACACACACACACACACACACACACACACACACACACACACACACACACACACACACCTTCTTAATGCAAGAAACATAACTAATATTTTTAAAACCACATACCAAACCAGGGGTTTAAAATGGAAACATATAATTAGTTTTGAGTCATATTGACTTTTATGTCGCCATGGCATGTCATTAATGTATAGTGGGCGTGCAGCAAGAATCTCAGTCTGCCTGTTAGACCTGTCAGTTAGGTTTCCTAACAATATAAAGATTGAGAAATATCTTGTTTTATGATGAACGAAACATAAAAACTCATGAGGAAACCATTTTAGTGTAAATGCAGGTAAACAGTTTATTCATCCTCATCCTGAAAGTCACATTTAAGAAACATTTATTGAGAACATTTCTATACTCTAGTGTGATTTGTAACCATAAATCTGACAAGCATTTTCAAAATAAATAAACATTAAAAGAAATTAAATACATTTTACAAAGGGATAAAGACATGTTTTATAAGGACAGATGCTCTTGTATAAATGCTCACTGCATTCAGACTAATGAGGAAACACTTTTAAGATTTAACCAACAGTGTGTTGTTCCATCCCTAAGACATTTTAGGATCTTACTTATTATTATGAAAAATGATTGTACTTTGTACTTGAATAACCTAATTAAAAATAAAAAGACAAAAAATAAAAAGAAATTCAAGCACATCATTATAAACAAGCCACAGGTTGACTGACTTTTGAAAAGGCACTGTTCCAGCTAACCATGATACAAAAATTACAAAAATGTGCCCAATCACTTCGAATGGAGGAATATACTAGTAGTAGTACCAAAAAGTACTGATAATATTATATTCTTAGGATAAATCTAAAAAATAAACTGAACAGGAATATGTCTCTAGGTTTGTGTGGGAGGGTCCCTCTGCATCGGTGTTACCTACAGTTTGCAGTTGGCTTGAGCAACTTTAGAGTTAGACTTTCTGTTGAGGGTATGACAGATAAAAGCTCCAGCGTCCATTAGTTTAGCCAGGTCTACTCCCTGAGAGAAGTAAGCAGATCAAATGAGTATAAAGAAGGTTTAAAAACAAATAAAAATAAAATAACAGGTGATACTTACCGTCTGGATCCCAAGCCCATGGAGCATATAGACAACATCTTCTGTAGCGACATTTCCTGATGCACCTTGGGCATAGGGACAACCACCAAGTCCAGCTACCGAAGAATCTACAACACTGATGCCCATCTGCAAAACAGAAACAATGTACACCTTACACTAATAAACCGACCACAAGCCTAAGTACTTTTCTATGTAAAATATCAAAAATTAAATCAGACCTGTAAGGCAACTAGGATGTTAGCCAGGGCCTGTCCATAAGTATCGTGGCAATGTACTGCCAGGGCATTGACTGGCACCTCTTTAGTTACTGCTTCCAACATTTGACTCATGCTGCCTGGAGTCCCCACTCCAATTGTGTCGCCAAGGGAGATTTCATAGCAGCCCATATTGTAGAGACTCTTAGCTACCTGAAAAAAAATAAAATAAAAGACAACGGTTATGTAGGCTTAAGAGAACTGGGAATTAACTTAATGAGAACTTACAAAAGCAACTTTGTCAGGTGCCACCTTGCCTTCGTACGGACATCCAAGGACACAAGACACATAGCTACAATGACAGAAATAAGCTTTCAAATTATGATCAATTTATTGGAGATTGTGTAAAAATTAAAGAATGAGGAACAGATCTTACCCTCTTACTGGTATACGGGCTTCTCTCGCTGCTGCCATAACCTCATCAAAACGCTGTAAACTCTCATCCACTGAGCAGTTTATGTTCTTCTTACTAAACAGCTCAGATGCAGCACCAAATATGGCTATTTCTGAAGCCCCAGCCCTCATCTGTTTAACACAGGAATAAAATCTATTTAATATATCAACTTTGAGATGAATTATTCTTGTAAAATGACAATCTTGGCACTCACAGCCGCCTGAAAACCCTTAAGGTTTGGTGTAAGGACTGGGTAGTTGACTCCAGGTTTTCTACAGATACCCTTCATCACTTCCATTTGATCTGCCATCTAACATTTGGGAAAAAAGTCACTCTGACTTCTAGTATCTGTTCTGCTGCTCAGCTGTGTGCTATTTATACTAGGCAGAAAATTACCTGCGGCACCCATTTTGGAGATACAAAACTTGTGGCTTCAATCACTGGCAGTCCAGCCTCTGACAACATGTCAATCAAATGGATTTTAGTCTCAGTTGGCACAATTGTCTGAGTGGAATCAACAAAATAGATAAACAAATTTGATCCAAGCAAATGGAGTGTCTGTCTGATTACATATTCGATTAAGGTCACAACAGGAAAGACACTACCTTCTCATTTTGCAGCCCATCTCTGGGTCCCACTTCCACTATTTTCACTTTCTTGGGAAGAACTTGATCAGCCCTGAAGAACGCCTATACAAACATATATAACCATATACAATCCTTAACAATCATTAATAATGGTGACGCTAGTTTTGGTTCAATGGCGTTGTCAGTGGACACCAACGCAAACAAAGCAGTAGCCGCTTTGCCAAAGCAAGTTTACTGTGACATTAAACTGCAACATACAACTGAAACAAAAAGTTAATTTAAACTAACCGTGCTCGCATTTCCAGCTGTTCCAAACGCTAGAAGCTGTTGAGCCCTTATTGAGTTTAAAGCGCCTCTGTTGACAAACTTCATGACGGTCGCCATGTTGGGCAAGCCTCCGTTCTGACGTCACTTCTTCCTCCTGGGGCTTAAAAAAGTCTACCTATAAAGAATCTTTTCAAAAACACAAGAGCGACACCTACTGGCCAGAGATGGCTACTCTCGTTGAGCCTTCAGATGATTTTTAATAAATTCATTTTGTTCTCTGCTGTTGACTAGAATAGGCTTAGGTTTTATTGTTTGATACCTTGAGTTCACTTTTGTCATTCAACAGTTGCTTTACAAATAATTAGCAAACTGGATGTTCTGAATTCTGTGTAATTTCTCTGCCCATAAAACAAATCCTTGACATTGTGCACTATATAGGCATACAGTGTGTTGCTACATGTGCCTGAACTAATAAAATGACAAATGGCCATACTATAAAAAGTTACATAGGAACACAAATATGTACAAAATATTTTAATCAAAAGGTATAAAATTTAATAAATTATAGGTCATAGTGCATATCATCATAAAAAGCGCTCTACAGTGAATGACTGATATAGAAAGAAGTTGCTTCCTTGCTTCCTCCCTGACAGGACTATTGGGATAGAGCACATCAATGTCAGGGTATTGGTTTGAGTTTTGAGTCCAATAAGTAACAAAGGTGTTTTCATGCTTTGAGTTATTAGTACATTTGAAACTAAAAATTACAGAATGTACATGCTTTGGATGAGGTTCTTCATTAAACTTATAAATTAACATGTCACAAACAACAAAAAGCCCTCAGAAAATAATAAAGCACAGGCTACTGCCAAATATGAATATATCTATATATAAATTTTATATTCCAAGTAGCTACAATAATGTATTATGCATAACGTCTCTTGAATGGCTTTTACCCATATACAGAAAACAATCCTTTATATATCTAGGTACACACTTTAATTACAGCTCCTCATCACTGTCATCCACTTGTTGTATAATAAGGTCAGCACCCGAGTCTTCAGCCAGGTCATCATCATCGTTTACCATCCATGACCTTTTAGGTGTCCCCTTCTTCCTCCCCGTCCACACCAAGTAGCAGAGCTGGCTCGTCATTAGCCCCTTCTAGAGTGTCCATTGACATATCGTCACAACCCACTTCCTGTATGCATGCAGTGCACATGCGATAGCGTCGTGTGCCCTCACACACCACATGCCCTGTCTCTTCCGTCACAGGACACTTGCACTTCCTGCACACCAACTTCCTGGCTTGATGAATCTGTGTAACAAAATATTTGATATAGTCCAATTACAAAATGGACGTTTTATTGTTTAAGATTCCTCATTTTTAGTTGCGACTACACTTACTGTCTCAAAATGACTTCGGAGATGCTCCAGGCGAGTAAAGCGCTTGTTGCAGGCCTGACAAGGGTATGGCCTCTCCCCAGTGTGACAGCGCAGATGGCGTTTGAGGTCTGCCTTTCTTTTCACTGTATGCGTACAAAAGGGGCATTTGAATCGCATTATGGGGTTGTCTGTAAAAACAAAAAGAGAAATGGTTTATATAACAGGCTTTGATTTTTAACAGTGTTCATATAAAATAACGTTTTTTATTTACCCTTGTTATAATGTCCGATAACTCCTACAATAGATGGCAGAGTGGCATACAGCTCATCTGCCTTTTCAGCCTTCTGTGCTCTTGCCTCCTGGAGGTTCAGATCGTCATGCTGGTTGGAGCGATTGCTGTTGGACACTTTCCTTTTGGAGGCTTTACTTCTCCGGCGATCTGATCCAGGTAATGTATAGGGAGGGTCCTGGGGATCTTCTGCCTCTGCGCTGAGATCATTTGAAGGACTGTTTGTGTCACTCTTTATTGTAGAAGCTGAAAGGTCCTGATCTGAGTCTTGCCTATGAAAGTGCATTGGGTTCGAGAACTGTCTCGTGTCCAGAGCGCAGGGGGCGGGCTTACAGAGGAGGGACCTTGCTGCTGCTGAGGCTCTGAGATATCTTCTCCAGGTGTACTGGTGAAGCTACAAGTCTCAGACAAACTGATGCAACGTTCACTGTCTTCCTCTTTCATGCTGATGTCTAATGAAGATTTGATGAAGTTCTTGCAGTAATTGATGACATTGTTCATCTGCAGGTAACTGGCTGCTGACATTACCTCAATTACATTGTGGCTGGTGAGGTCCAGCTGTCCAGAGTAAATAAAATCCAGAATGACTGTGAAGGTCTCTGGGCTGAAGACATCAAAGGTGGCACTGACCGAGTCAGACAGCCCATCCGACCCCTGGGACAACAGCATACGGAAGTAGCCGCTGCTGGCAAATAGGACATTGCGATGGGCTCTGAAGATCTGGCCCTCCACCAGCACACTGCAGTCACAGAAAAGCTCCTGGTGCCGCTGCTGGTTGAGCTGTTTGAGCACATTGCTTTGGTGAGCCACTGTGATGTCAGCAGCGTTGAACCACCTCTGAGGCTGCCTGCAGGACAGACATTATGGCAGCATTATTATTATGTTATTAAACATTTAAACAGCTTTAATAAATACATTTATACATTTATAATCTGCATTCTTAGTTCAAATAAAATATAGGTCAGGTGCTGCAAATGCTCATGTTTTTTTTCTTTCTCAATATCATGGCACTGATCTACCGATTATCCTGTGTTTTTGTTTCTGCACAGGTCCATCAGCTCCAAATAAGGCACTGCCCACAACTGCTCATTTTGCTGTGATTGGCTGCATGGCACTTCGATCAAAATACATCTTCTAATCGGCACACCCGACTTCAGTCAGAGAGCATCGGGTGACAAACACATATTTTAATTTCTAACAAAACCGATACATGTTTAGAATGTATGGTAGGCTACTACACACCTACCAAAGCAACATACGAGGTTGATGAAACCGGCTATAGGCTACCACACTGTATCATATGTGAGAAATGAAGAGGGAGAGAAATATAGCCTACCGCAACCAAATTTTCCGAAATAATCCTGCTTCTTCTTTATCCTAGCCATGAAGCCGCACGCATTCATTATAGGATCATGCGTTCTGACAATCTCCGCGGCGCCCGATAACGCGCAGTGCGACGCCCGCCTGCCACCGCTTCCTACACTGCTGCACAAAACCTGATCTGATGAACGGAACACGCTTTAGACATGAGTCGACCTACAAAACGCCGTGAGTGTGCTGCAGTCTTGCCAGAGAAAAGCGGGCAGCCCTGTGTTCGTCTGTCCTGGAGCGACGCCCACTTCAGGCTCCAGCCAGCACACAATAGAAAAACACACGAACCCTCCGCTACCGAGCACGATTTGCGCCTGTACACAAATGTTACCTAATAGTATATGAAAGCACGGTCCTGGCGCGTTAATACACCCGTTTTCATCCTTAAGCCCACCCCGCTTCTCGCCGGAGATCCAAGGCATGGCGAGCAGCGGGGAGGAGTTGCCTGCTACCCAAGCCCAGCGCCTCTCTCCCAGGCGAGAGGCAGTCGGCAAGACCCGCTTACGCCCCACTAAATGAAAACCCACCAAAAAAAGCGTCGATACTCACTGGTGACTGGATTCACCCGGTGCCCGATATAATCTATTCGACCCTAAGTCTGTCGCCAAATCCATTTTGTTGGAATTCTTGAGCCTTTTTTCTTTCCTCTTTTTCTCGTTCAGGGTCCACACGCACACACAGACAGGCACTTCCTGTTCAGCCCTAAAGACCGAAACCCGGTTAGAGCGAGCGGAGCAGAGTGCTGACGTGGGTGTTTATTAACAGGGTGCCCGAGGGTTCAGGGAGCCTTTTAAAGCCCACTGCCTTGTTTACGTGGGGTACAAGGACAAACCAGATAGGTGTATTTGCATAGCTGTATTAAAATACTGCAACATTCTGCATTTTTTCTGCAAGTGTTTGCCCTCTTACAGACATTGATAGGACCCTACTGTAATGTTTATATAATTAAAGTCGAATATGTAAGCTATGATGAACATTGATGCTATTCTTTTAAGAGACTGCATTATTTCCTGCTGCAAAAAAACAACACACATTTTTATAGTATGTAAATAAATTTACTCTGTGTTCCATCACAATATTTCATATTCCAATGTCAGAGAAAATCCTTTTTTTTGTTGACAATTACATAACAATCCAAAAAGACATCTGGACATAGGTAAAATGATCAGACTAGAAATTAATGAACTGTTGAACAAAAATGACTTTATACAAAATGTGTAAATCACGTTTTTTGCTCATTCCTTTTGATTTAGGAATGAGGAAAAAAAGTGTTGCATCAAGAGGTTGTGCCATTTGAAAATCCAGTGGGGTTCTTGGACTGCCAACGCCACAGATCTTCACCTATAAAGAAAAAAATAACACCAAATAACAGCACACTATCAAAGTGAAGGTGGTCCTACTGACTATTATTTCTGAAGTAATATTTCATTGTGCACTATAATGTTTCTTACACATTCTTTCCAGGTCAAATTGAGCCTTCCAGCCTAGCTCCCTCTCAGCCAGACAAGGGTCAGCATAGCAGGAGGCTATGTCTCCACCTCTGCGTGGGGCAACTTTATACGCAATCTGAACAAAGTACATGATGCTCATTTTAGCTAAAATAATGACAACTACACTAAAGTTATTTCCTAGGCAACATGTTCAAGTTTACCTCTCTGCCTGATGCCTTCTCCATAGCTTTAACCATCTGGAGCACAGAGTAACCTGTTCCTGTGCCTAAATTGTATACCTATTAACAGAAACACAAATATCTTAGGTACATATTATTAATGTACACTCAAGTGTGAAATGTTCATTCTTCAGTTAATGCATACCTTACACCCAAGGTTATCCTTTAGCTTCTTTAAAGCAGCTATGTGTCCCTTTGCAAGATCTACAACATGGATATAATCTCGGACACCTTGCAGAAGAGAGAAAAGAATAAAAAGATATTTCACAGAACTTGAGAAAAAGTTTATATTTAAGACAAAACCATGACACACCAGTTCCATCTGGGGTGTCATAGTCCTTCCCAAACACACTAAGGCACTTTCTTCTTCCAATAGCAACCTATTATTAAGAAAAAGAAAGCCATATTAATATAACACAAACAAAACAAACACTTGGTTTTTCCCACAATTTTGGAGGAGATATTTACCTGGGCAACATATGGCAGAAGGTTGTTTGGGATGCCCTGAGGATCCTCTCCTATAAGTCCAGAGCAATGTGCTCCAATTGGGTTGAAATAGCGAAGCAGCACAGCATTCCAGTCCTTCTGACACAACCAACAGTAAGACACCTCAAACTTGCAAATGAAGCATGAATGTGTTTTTACATGTTTGAAAACCTTTTTATTGTGTTATTAGCACCTTTTCAGCCTTACAATGGTCCTTAATCATCTCTTCAATAAAGTACTTGGTCTTGCCGTAAGGGTTAGTGCAGCCACCAACTGGGTGTTCTTCATCAATGGGCAGATGTTGTGGATCTCCATACACTGTGGCTGAACTGCTGAAGACCAGATTGTGTACGTTGTGAGCTTGCATCACCTGGCACACACACACACACACACAAACAAACATGACACATGTTTCCAGTGGACAGCTATTTAGGAATCACTCTAAAGGCCCAATCGTACACATTAGTCCATTTATTAATGCTGGGTTTAAAAGACAGTGAGTTACAAACATATACTGTATGTAATCAAGATGCAACAATTTAGTTAATAGTACTTGAAAAAAAAATGCAAAAATTGTAAATGCAAACAGTCATTACTTCAAGCAATAGCGTGCAGTAGACAGCATGATTATTGAAAGACAGGACAACTGTAAACTGACCTCAAGAAGATTCATTGTGGCAGTGAGGTTAACCTTGTAGTAACGTAATGGCTGCTCCACTGATTCCCCAACTGCCTTCAGTCCAGCAAAATGCATTACGGCACTGAAGACATGCTGCAAAAGAAATATAGTATCTGAATAGTATTGTCAGTCTACAAAAACGTTAATGTTTTTTGTGTGTGTGGGGGGGGAATAATATAACAAATAAATAAATCTGTTACAACAAGTCTATATTAAATACCTCACCTTTTTAAAAAGTTTCTCCAAGCCAGGTCGGTCAAGAAGATCAAGTTTATGAAACTCAATGCTGGTCTCCAGAAGCTTTTCAATCCTGTGTATGCTCTCTGGCACATCTCTTCCCTCTACTTATGTACATAAGAACACAAGAGAGACAAAGTGTGACTGCTGAACAAACTCAATTTTATGATGACATTGCAGTTTCAGAAAAAGCATCTTACCCTGTACTGCGTTACTCAAATCATCCACTACAACTGGCTGGTAACCTGCTTCAATTAATTCCACCACACAATGGCTACCAATGTAGCCTGCTCCACCTGTGACCAGTATCTTCTCAGCCATTTTTGGATCTTGTACCTAGGAAAATGAAAAGGCACAAAGAAGCAACATATTTTAATAATACAGTCATCCCAAATAACCAAATATACCCGCGTTGGTGTCTTTCACACCAGCTGTTGTATTAAGGAAATATAGCAATTTATTTGAAGACTGAACACACCTTAAAGGTCTGTTAATCCTTTTTCCACGTCACATAAAGTCCTATCCTGTCTAGCCACTTTTTGATATGACCTACAATACACAAAATACCGGGCTACTTTCATTTTAAAAAGGCTAATGTGTCTGTAGTCATGTCTTTGCACAAAAACATGAGAAAGTTTTATGAAGTCTTTTACAACGTATTACCTTGTTAAAAAAAAGGTCATAATAAACATAAAGTACCACTTTAAGTTACAACTTTGTAATAGCCTAATACATTCTGTGACATTTTAGCTTATTGAATAGTCTATAATTGTTGACTAAATAAATTTGACTAATAAAGGCCTACTAGTTAAATGAACCACAAACTGACACAAGTTTTTCTTGGTCAAGGTTAATAATTCTCATTCTTTATACTAGAGAAAACGGATAGATATATAAGTCTAGCCTACTTACCAAAGTGATCAATTAAAATGTAAGCTATAGTTTCCGGTGGAAGCTTCGGTAAACCTAGTCTTGATATTGTTAAGTGGGTTTATAAAACCACCAGTGCTTTCAGTCAATACAGAAGCGAAGTTATTATCCACTCTCTACTTCAAACATTTCAATACTTCCTGAATAAGGTTTAAGAAAGTAAAAATCATGCCCAAGTATCAATTTCCTGTAAAGATGCTTTCATAATAAAAGCCATCCATAAAAGAAAAGCCCTGCTAGTTCTATAACAACACAAACCAAATTCAAAGTATAAAATACACGTAGCTTATTCGTTTTCTTCACCCTGTAAGCAATTTTGTGACAACAGAACAAAATATATCTATGTTGATTACACCAGTTGTCTGTGGTTTTTGTTTTGTTTTACAACAAAAAACCGGATGTTTGCTTTTGTAAATTGCTAGCTTGATTGGACCACAGGCTTGGATGTAGTACGTGGCCGTAGTTACGTCAGACAAGACGCAGTAAAGCCACGCCTCTATCAGTCACTAACACAGAGGGGATTGTGACGAAGGCACTCCGTATCACCTGAAACATAAGTACCATCATATTACTGAAAGAGGCCATAATTATTTAAACATTTGTTCAAATACGCAAATATTCTTCCCATATGAAGACTAGTTACTATGTTGATCATTTTTAATTTTCAACATCGTCTGTTAGAATCATACTTAGGCATGGAGCCACTTGTAAATAATGTTTGGACTGGGTATAGAAAACACAGCTGACACAGAGAGAGCAGAAAAGAGGGCAGGTCAGAAACCTGAAAGATGAAGTTTGCTTTTTTTTTATTGACTGACAAAACTAGGCCTATCTCTTTGTTAGAAAGGACTAAAGAAAATCTCATACAGGAAATCAGCAAGGCAAAAGAATTCAGCTGTAGGGCATGGCAATAATAAAAATAACAAAAAGTGATTCAGTTGTACAGCAGATGACCCGGGGAGGACAGGCAGTAGGAAAGATTTAAAACTCAAGAGGGTAGAAGAGAAGAACTGCAGTACAATTTTGATTTGGTCTACTACTTCTTGCCAATTCAGTTTGCCATTGTATCTGTCTACTGATAAATATATTCTCACACTACATCACCATGTTCATGTGCTGCTCCTGCTACCTCTGCTCATTGCTGCATGACAACCAAAAACGTCGTGCCCGAATGGTGGATAATGTAAGCAGTGTGCAAATGCAAATGGGTGTGACCCAGATGAGGCTTGAGGAGGGCCTAGTCTGCCAGAGGAAAATGCCAAAGAGCCAGAGCCCACATGTGTGCGCCAGGCAAAGGTTCTCGTGTGTGGCTCAGATGGGTTTCCATACTATTGGGACAGCCAATTGCTGTAATACATCTTAAGCAGTTTTACTATCTGAGAAGGAGTAATCTTGTTGTAAAATAAAACTGCGAGGCTCCTGTTTTGAGGTTTGACTGCCCGCAAATCCACAAAGAAATAACAAAGTATCCCAGGCTATCCTTGACCTTGACTTGAAAAAAATATATTCTGAGTTATATTTTGAGTTGGCTCTCTGGGGTCAAGGGGCGATGAATGGACATGTGGAGGAGGAGGAGGAAGGCACAAGCGATGGATAGCTGGCATCTGGAGATTACTAAGCGTTCCTTTTAGTTGATTTAAAAAGACAGGACAACACAGAGGCCTCAGGGGGAGAACTGACATCTCAAAGACAATGGACTCACGTGGGATCAGCTAGGATGTTTTAATTTAGGGTTAATGTGTCAAACCGATCTGACTTGTGAGATTTGAGGCTAATAAGTAATTGCATTTGATTTCTGATTCTATATTATATGTTCCTTTTTAAAAATTGTGTGCTGTGCTCCACAACATTTGGCAGGATAATAGCAATTTTTTTGAAAAAGGGAAGGGAAACAATTTATCAGCACAACACAGAAACGCCCTGATGTTGGCTGATGGTTCGCACATCTGATCTCAACACAATTGAATTTGAGGGAAAAGTGAGGCGCTCAGAGCAAATGAGAGGGTGTGACCATCCACAGGATCTCCATCTGATTCTCTTCATCTCTCTCTCTCTCTACCTGAGTGCCATTTAATCCTCCCCTCATCCCCCGACTCCCAGCTGCCTCTTTCTCAATAGCGAGCCGCATTAACATCGAGGAACTTTCCCCTGCTGTCTGTTAGTCAAAGCTGATTGGAGATTACAGGCCTGCGGCGAAACACAGCCCCTCCATCTCATCTCAAGTCACATCCCAGCCCTTTATCTGCGATACCTCTTGCCCATGACGCTGTTTCTTTATCTTATTAATCCTAAATCTCCTCCGTTTCAATGTCATCATCCTTCACCTGCCATTACATTTTGGCCCCTAGTCAGTGTTTTATTTATTTATTTATTTTTAGCTGAATGAGTTGAGGGGGAAAAAAAGCTTCTCCTTCTGAGAGGAGCCAGAATGATGTCATGGGGCATTTGTCCTCCTGGTGTGGAGGCTTCCCTTCCTCTGCTAATTACCTTGTACAAACTCGAATCTGATATGGCGGATATGAGGCCCAAATACAATTATTGTGGGCTAACAAAGAGATATTGAGATCCAGGGAACGAGGCAGAGACCACAAGTGAGATAGAATGAGCACATATACATGCACATACACATGCATGCTCGCAAACACAACCACTTGTCCTTCCCCTCCATTCCCTCAGATAGGCTAATGTTATTACCAGGGTAATTATCCTCATTAGTGCAAGCAGCTGTAGAGAGCCCAGTACTCGCTGTTCAAACTCCACCCCAAACCTCTTCACATCTCTCTTTGTCTCATTCCACATATATCGTCTTTTTACCTTTTTAGTGTAGAAACTTTAGTAAATGCTTTAGATTTTTTATAGGTATGATGTTATTGACATGAGCTTTCCTTTAAGTGGTCAAATATTACAGTTTTATATCACTCTAAATCATTATAACATTGATCAAAACAATCTTTGTATGAATACATAGTGGGCTTCTATTTGATCAATAATCTTTGTGTCCTGAGTCAAAAGTTGGGGTTATCTTGACTTTTGTTTGTTGCATATCCAGACACAAGATGGCACTGTTTGGTCAATTTCCAGTTCCACGTCAACTTTGGCAAGTTGATCTTTAAACATTGGCCTCTCCTTCACTTTTTGGCAGTATTTGTTTTATCATTAAGTTTACAACGAACATTTTTATAAAAAGCCCTATTTATCCATCCTTATGGGTGCATTGGCACATTGTTCCTACTGGGAAAGCTGAGACTTGGAATAAAATATTCTGTTTAACTAAAGGTTTATTTGCATGGTGTTTCTGTGAAAGTAACCATGAAAATGATTCCCTTCACGCTTTTTAACTTTACACCCCGTCTGCATCTTTACACAGAAATTATGAGATCATGCGCTCAAACAGGCGCTTTACACACAACACACACCTCCTCTCTGGGAGATTGACTCTTGTTTTATTACCTCGGGTTGATACGGACAGTGGGTAACCTGTATACTGCAAAGCCTTGCATCAGGCGCTAAATGTCATGCCTAGCCTGTTTTTATTGGCTGATGCAGCCTGTTGTGCCCTTCTCCTTTTCCTGGAAGCTATTGTTAAAAAGATGGTTGTTAATGCTGCTGACCAGATGGGCTCTTCTCCCCACAGCTCTGACAGGGGCTGTTTACCATGCACTGGTCTGTGGAAAACAGGTGAGACTACTGCTGGCTTGTTGACCAATCAGAGAGCAGCAGATGTCTGGCCTCGTCCTGTAAACCTTTATTTGGCATTTGATATTGGTTCAGCGGGATGGACTGGTAATAACACGGAGGGAATGTGAATTGTGGCTTATTTATTTTTACACATAGCTATTAGAGAGAGATGAGAGTATGAAAAAAGTGCCATCACAATTTTCTGCTATCAAGCTGCCTTAGACAAATTAGTGTGCTTTTAATGCAACAGCAACATTACTTGACAAATAACATGTAATACTTTCCTCTGTTGGACAAGCAGCATGACTTTTGAATATGTCCTCTTGTGACAAAATGTTTCTACTATTAGCTAGGCAAACAGTGAACATTCCTTTCTCTTTCCCGTGCAGCCCATCTCCAAATACTGCAATTTGGTATCATGGCAACAGCTAGGGCAGAGCTGGGCCTGGGATGGTTGAGGAGTAGCCTTTTAAAGCTTTGAATCAATCTGGCTTAATGGATGACCAGTGGCTAGCATGCACATATGGATTAGTTTGGCCGGAGCACCTGTCCTTGTTCTGTCAACAGCGGATCAGGTTACTAGCTACATATTCCCCGGGCTGACACAACTTCCTCTAATTGACACTGCATTTGCTTTTATTCACAGCAATCTTCTATACAAGAAAATCAAGTGTCTCGTAGTCAAGATAGAGACTGATTTTGTGATTTTGTTGGTGATTAAAGTGCATCATGATTTCATTTTTATGCAAAATAATCCAACCTGCCTTACACAATGATGAAATAAGGAAGAAAAGAAGAAGCCCCTCAGGTTTATTATGGAGTTAAGCTGGCGGAGCCGGCCAGTGAAGCGAGACCAAGGCCAGACTTAACAAAGATAGCCTGTAATTCCCAAACCTGAACTGGGAATCAGGAAAGAGTGAAAGGAAGAGCTCTCAGTAAACTTTTGCTCCAGAGTAAAGAGATTAAAAGATGATTGTTTTGAGCATGTAAATTCAAGCTGTTTGATTCTGGCCCTGCAGTTGTAACAGGCATGTGTTTGTTGTTGCGTTACTTTACATAAAGCAGTAGCTCATTTACGCTGAGCATGTATTAAAGTTAAAAGAGGATAAAAACAGTGTGATATTGGTTGTGCTCAGAGCAGGCTTTATTTTCAGTTTGGACGCAAAAAAATAATTTCAGATCTGTATCCTTTTTATTTTCTTTACTGAGTTAATTCTTAAAATCACAACATTGTAGAACTAAACAGCGCCTTTTTTGTCACATTGCTAATTGCTGACTGTCGAGTATGAAGTGGAAAAAGCATACTCATTTCCCATGCTGGTTTAGAGTCACAGTCGCAAAGTCCATATGAAGAGGATCCTCAGTCGTTTCCTTTATTTCTTAGAACAAATACTTAGCGTCCATTCCACTATAGGAAGAAAACCTGGACGGGTGATGGATGGCCTAAGTGATAGACTCAGCCGGTTGGTTTGTTGGGCTTTGTCCCTGGATTTCTGACACTTCTATCTTGTCATCCATCCACTCCCTAGATCCAAACTGGTTACCCCCACCAGCTGCCTGTGACCCCTCATCATAGCCCTGCTTCTGCTTGCCATGTGCTTGGAGTCAAAGGGTTCCCACCTATCGCTCATCAGAAAAGAAAAACCCACCATCTCCTGCTCTGTGCACTAAATCACAATCAATCCTTTGGCAGACAGAGATGGATTGGGATGTCCACGACCCTGTACCTTTCATTGGGGGGGTCTCTGCCTTCCAAAGCACTGCTGTCATTGACATATAATAGAGGTTTAGAATGAGGGAGCAGGTCAAGTCGGCTGCCCTGGGAAGGAAGTCATCACAAACCAATGTAGGGAAATTGTTTTCTCTTTAGTGTTAGCAATTGTAAAGCCGTGCATTGACAGAAAAAAGGTCGGGATTGATATAAAAGTCAATTAAGAATAGATGGTTGGGTTTTGCTAAAGAAAAGAAAGTTCTTGCTCAAGCTTTTATCTGCCATCGATCAGCTGCTTTCCTTCCACAGCCTGTGCACTTGTTCATTTCTGAAAATAATAGTCTTGACATTCTGCCTCACATCATCGTGTGCAGCCTGTTTGAAGAGCTGCTGTCTAGTGTTTTCTGATTTACTTCACAACAGAGTGATTGCATCATTCACATGAGCATTGACAACAAATATCATTCATACATGTAAAAGTCTTCACAATGCCATAACAGGATGATTTGGAGTGAATGATCTTATTCTGCATTCACTGCTGAGAGCTCAAGAAGGATCATTCACATGTAGATGTGTCCTTCTGAAAGTGCCTCGGCTTTACAATTTCCATTTAGATCAGGTGTAGACACAAATAAAGAAAGGACATTGGGTTCTTCATTTGATTAACTAATCATAGTCTTTGTAATTCTACTCAGGGACCTTGAAGGGCAGTGTGGGGCTGTGTTCCCTGATTAGCTTATGCATGATTGCTATGAATATAGCACAAATCAGTTCAAGTAACTCAACACTATATACTAGACAGTGGCTGTGATTAAACAGGCGATTAAGACATAGTGAGTTTCTGTGTGTTAAATCCCCTTTCCCATTGTCTAAGTAGATAGCTACGCTATAGTCCCTGATCAGCGCTGACTTGCCGCTGTGAGAATTGCAGTGGGAGGTAATTAGGGTCTTCAAAGCTCCCTGGAGTGAAGATGCAGGTTGTTTGCATTCAGCTTAAATTTAAAGGTACGTTCTGGTTGTTTTGCCTTCTTTTGGAACAGGAAATGTTTTATGTGATGCACACAGCGCCCCAAAAATATGACAAATGTAAAATCTTTAATTGAGTGGGGCCCATGGTGGAATAATCCACATTTGTGGCACAAGTGAGAAAGCTTCTGCTCCAGAGCCCGTTGACAAACCAAACAAAACACTCCTCAACCTCACAACACAAGCCTCAAAGTGCTTTAACCCTCTTTCCACTTCTTCACTAGGCCTCTTGATGCAGTTCTGTGGTGTCTGTATCATCAAGGCTGTATAGAAACTCTACAGCCCCTCTCCACGACTGATCTCTTTTGATAGAGCTTATTATGCAAACTGCTCCCAACTCCTGCCGCATAATTAGTGCTTAATTAATTTGAGTGAAATCTTTCATCTGTCTGTGTCCGGCCAGCTCCTTCCTTCCATTTACAACATGATATTAATTTCAGAGGGGGGAATGGCAGCGCAGCTGATGAAAAGGCTGATATAATTAATCAAGTACTGTATCTTTTTCCTTCATTTTTGCAGGAATAATAATAAGTGTGATGAGCAGAGTCTGATTAACCCTATTATGCTCCCTAATTAGGGTGATCATTTAATAATCAAGGAAGCAGCACAATTATAGAAGAATGCAAATTATGCCAACTAATGAAGAGTGTACAGATTCAGGGATTTTCTTTGTTTGGAAAACGTGGCATTTGGAAACCAAAGGTCAAGAAAAGGCCACTCCTTGAGTGTACACATGTTAAGGATGTACATCTATACTTAATCTTTTCTGTTTACACAAACATTTATCAAAAGAAACGTTCAAATAATCTATGTGGCCACATAAAGGAATTAAAATTAAATTTCAAAATAAAACACAACATTTGGACTAGATTGGTTGTCAGTTGTCACCAAGTTTTATTTTCCTCTGACGTTGTATATTTAGAGCTCAAACAGCTGTACTGTAAAGTCAAGGGCATAAATTCAGTACCATGGACAGCACTGACTGAATCCTATCTTTACATTTTCAATATTATCCAGGGAAAAAAAGTTAATAGTATTATTAATAAAAGTGTTTATGTGGCTAATTTGTCTTTGGATAAATGAGCAAGTTACAATGACTAATGTTTTACGGCTGAGAAGGAGAAACATCACCATATAAAATATATGGCTCATTAGGTCTGCCAGAGGCCGTTTTTCATTCCCATTGATGATACAACTGCTGTCTCCACTTCCATCAAGATAACAGTGACCTCATAAATGGACTCTTATGAGCAATGGTCTTTCTTTAATTTGTTCAAAATGGACTTATCAGCATCATTATCTCCTAGTAAACCAGTGAGTAATAGGTTGTTGTTGTGTGAAATGTGCACAGTTAAGCTAAAGGCCAGTCAAAGAGCTTCCATATGCCACCTTATTCTTCAGTATAGTTGCCGCTCATTTTAGTATCTATGAGGTGTGTGCGTGTCTATGTCAATGAATAAATGTACCTCAATTTACTCCTCTTCACCCACATAGTGCAGCTGTGCCTCCGAGAACTCTTGTGTAGTAATTGAATGAGCCGGGGCAGGGGGAAACCTGTAGCATCGAATGTGGTTGCCCGCTGGTCTTATTATCTGTAATATGGCAGCCGCTCTGCCTGTGCTTTCTCATCCGCTCATGAATACAGAAATGAATGTGATGGACGTCAGAGGTGGACACAGAAGGGGGGAACAGGCCAGTGCTGTTTTAATCAGCTCCCAGATAGAACAATCGCTTTATCCACCTCCACGGCCCGGAGGTGAATTAGTATTTAACATTCCAGGGCATGCTTTCTGACAGAGGACTCCACCCCAAACAACCAATGGACTGCAGAGATTACTGAGAGACACTCTGATGTTTTTGATGAGTAAATTAGAGCTAAACATGCCCCTGGGACTTCAGCAAGCGATATGCAGGAAGACCTCGATTTAATAAGACCTCTCTACAAGAAAAGGAACCTGGCACTTAGATGCCTTGTTCATAGTGTTGTCCCTTTGAAGTCTTTGATCATGCCAGTGCATAGACATTTGAAGTAACCAGTAAAAGCATCTCGGGTTGCCATTATAACAGAAAGCTGCTGTACTTTGATAATGCCTTTTGAATTTGACCTGATGTAGATTTGATCCATGAAATATGATTTTAATGCAGGTACAATTTATTTCTAAATGCTGAACTAATTTACCGGCCTGTGTCCTCATAAAGTCATTAGCATCACTGTCTTGCAATCAGGGCCATTCTCATTTGAGTCTAACATCCATTAGTCCTTTTCCAGAGTTATGTCAGTCTATTGGACAAAAGTACACTTTAAAGTACACTTTAAAGTCTAGACAGTGAACTCCACATTGCCCTCATGGCCAAACAGGCCTGTTACCCATTGATCTTCAGGGTGCCACGGTCTGAGTTTATTTTCAAGGGCTTACCGTGGTCCGCTTTTATCATTGTTGCTACTTGAGTGCACATTTACTTTATTTTTTGTTCACTGCAATTCTCTTTAAATACTTCTGCAGTCCTAGGGTAGTTCATTCAAGAAAAAGTAAACCAAACTTTTATCCAATTTGATTAAAACTACTAACAAAACCCACAAACACATTATTGTTATTTTCATGCATTGGTTTGTATAATTTGGGACAAGAACTAAATATTTCACACTAACTGTATAATATTTGTTTGTAAATTAGGTCATTTCAAGTATTGGCCTTTGCCAAATGGCTATAATGTTTAAATGTTGTTGTATTTTTAGTGTAAAAATTGATTTGTTTTGAGGAGACCTATGTTTGACTTCAGAGCTAAAAAATATATAACTTCATGAAATGGTGGCACTTTTGTTGTGCTGTGACATTGTTCTCATGTTGTCTGCTCACCCTCAGGACAAAGGCTGAAGCCGCTGCTGTGCTGTGTCCACAGCCAGACTGATTAAATCTGGGTCCCTTGCTGGCTCTCTCCATGGTGCTGAAAGAGCCCTCTATCAGATTACAACCTGCCAGAATAGGACCTCAGCTAATCCATTACAATAATTGATTGACAGTGCATTGAAGGTGGACATAGAGTGAACACCAATTAAAGTCATGTCCTATTTCACTTTAAAATTAACTTTAGTTGGAAAAGCGCATGGAGCCAATCAGTCATTCGAGAATTACAGGAGGTTTGTGAATGTCTACAGCAAGGACACAGGTCATCTAATCACTGTGTAGACTAATGACTAACCGCTCTACAGGTCCCCCTGGTAACCACAGTTAATGTTTGACAGAAACAGATTTGTGAAATCTCTGCAAAGTGCAATGCTTTGGTCAAATTACAAATGCAAACTTTTTCATTAAATAATCTTTTACTCTGATGCAGTGAATACTTTCTTTCTTTTGTTTTTCTATTAACTCGTCATAGGCTACCAAACAAGCTTAATTCGGTGTCTGAAAACTTTTAGATTAGATTTTGTCTCTTTTCAGTATTTCCATTACATTTTGAACTTTCTTCACAGATAGTCACTAAGTAAACAACACAACGTAAAGAATAGGGTGGAATGGGGACAACATGTGAAATCCTATACGAGGACGTGTTGGAGGCTGAGTTAGAGAAGCTGCAGCTGTATGCTAATTAGGCGCCTATGCTTCCCATCAGCGCCGGGCAGCACGCGCCACTGAGCAAACACGCGCATGCGCAAGTCTATCCTAGCCCAGGACACCGGCCCACGCGCCCCACAGAGATGATCACGGAGAAAAGAGGAACTCGTTAAAATGCCATCAAAGCTTGTATTCCCAACAAACCACGACTAATAGTTGTGCTTACGTTGAGAGACCAATCCGATAAGTGCACAAGTGTAGCCGAGGTGTCCCTTACCACAGGATAGGCTACTATTTCTGATCATTATAATAAGAAACGTCACTAAACAGTAGGGGATTAGTTTAAACTTTGTGTATGTGCTATCAAGCCAGTCCATCAATTAGACAAGTAGCTCTTTAACAAAATAAATAAAAGGCATAGGCCTGTGTTTACGATAAATAACGGTGTGCTGCAGGCAGGTGAGGAGCCACCGGGACATAGAGGCCTATTGAAAAGAGGGGCAGGCCTGCGGCTCTGCTCCGATTGTGTAATTATTTGACTTGGTCATACTGCAGCTTTATGCAAATGAGGGGAACAATGTACGACGATGGAGATTAATTCCTCCCTGGTCTGTGGCTGAAAAGAAGAGAATGCACCCTCTGCTGAGAGGAGCACTGCAGCCTACATTAGCCACTATAACGAAAAAGCAGACGAATACACTAGAAATAAGTTATGCACAATAGGACACAAAGAAAGTCTTCTTTTAAAAAAAAGAATTAAATGCGAACTTGGGGCGTATTGAGAATGAATATATATATATATATATATATATATATATATATATATGAACACATGCCAGAATTAAAACTAATTACTTACAGCAAAAAGTTTAAACCTTAAAACTGTGATTACTATTAACTTTTCTAACGGCCACCAATAAACTATTAATAACCTCACATTTTCATTCAACAGTCTATAGCCTATTTATCATAGTCAATATCGAGCCCAAAGCTATGTTATAAGCAGCATTTTGCAGCTCAAGCCTCGTCTGCGGTCTTCTTTGTTTGGAGCACTGATTCCGCCCAGCACGCGTCTCGCGGTGGGCCAGATTGTCCACGAGTCCCGTTTCACAGTTAAGAGGTCAATTTGCTTTTCAAACGAAAAAGGGCTAGGGCCATCGAAACAGGGGCAGACGCGGCCTTTGTGCACAAAGACCAGAGGGTCCACTTATTACTTATGTATGCACCGAGATGTCTGATTTATATGTCGAGTTAAACTATCAAGACAGACACGTGCCCTAAAAAAAACTCCCTCTACAGTGTTTATTTAAGACATAATAAAATGAAAACCTATAAAACAACCAAGACTTTGAGAGTGGAGAGCTGCTGTGAGATATGCGTAAAGGTCGTGCGTAAAAGGCAGAATAAACAACTGTAGGCAGAGTGGAGCAGCCTGGGGCACTAAAATGAGAAAAGGCTGCGCCACAGTTTCTAAACAAATAGCTTCTTCAAATAACAGTACAGTCCCACACATTTATAGCAACTGACCTTATGGTAAATATTAACAAAGATGTTTTCATTCTAAACTTCTGATCATTGTAGTAGTGACGGACATTTTCTTTTGCCAGCTACAGCCCCCCCAGATGAGAGCCACAAAGCCATGGCACGTGTGCATTTGTATAGGGGCCCATCAGACCGTAAAAAAGGAGGGTCCCGGCGTGTGCCTCTGTCTGGGAGGGGCTGCACACATTAATGTAATAAACCGCCAATGCATCTGCTAAGCTATCTGCACATCCTCCAACGAAATCCACCAAAGCCAGGCTCTGAGCCCTCCCACAATCAAATCCACTGGGATCTTGGTTTCATTCGATTGGTCGGGGATGCTGCGACGAGGGGGGGCAGAACAATAGCATCATTCCGGCATAAAAAGAGTGGAGCTATGCCTTAGAGACGAAAACATTTCAGGAACAGAAGGATCGATATACAGGGGAGATAAAGTCTCACAAGCCTCTAGTGTTGCCATATTTTGAACAAACCTGGATCCTCGAGACATCATTCACCTCCCCGAAGTGCCTTTCAGCAGCGACTCGCCAACATGCCCAAAGGCTTCCTGGTAAAAAGAAACAAGAAATCTGCACACGTTTCCTACAGGACGCGCCCAGACGAGGATGACCTCCAGGAGCCACCCACCCCAGCTGCCTTGCCGAGTCAGGCGCGCCCCTCCCCGCCGCTGTCCGTGGCGTGCAGTCCAGACCGCGCGGATATCACATCAGCTGAGGCGCCTGTGCCAAGATTGGAGAAGCCGGCGCAGTTCGGCAACCCAGAGTCGGTGTGCCAAGCCCTTTACAGCCCCACCCGGCCTATCAGCAAAGAGCACGACCGAGGATATTTTGAGAGAAGTTTTAATCTAGGTTCGCCGATTTCTGCCGAGTCATTCCCCACACCTGCTTCCCTCTCTGGCCTCGACCACCTCCTGTACGCTCCGGTCGATCTGAAAATCGGCACCAGCAACAGCAGCCGCAGCGGCACCACCACCACCTCCTCCTCCACCACCAGCAGCAGCAGCCTCACGGCACCAAACAACCGTCTCGCCACCAAAAGACTCGCTGACGCCACGGAGCGCAAACCCAAACCCGCCGCCAAGAAACCCAAAGCCATCAGAAAACTTAACTTTGAAGACGAGGTGACGACTTCCCCTGTGCTGGGGCTCAAAATCAAAGAGGGCCCCGTGGAAATGAAGCCGAGAGGACAGTCCTCAGCAGGAAACATGCCTTTAGGAGAGTTTGTGTGCCAGCTTTGTAAAGAGGCGTACGCGGATCCTTTCTCTCTCGCACAACACAAGTGCTCCCGCATCGTCCGGGTCGAGTACCGCTGCCCTGAGTGTGACAAGATGTTCAGCTGCCCAGCCAACCTCGCCTCTCATCGCCGCTGGCACAAACCCCGGGCCGCCGCAGCTGGGACGTCCGTGATGCCCTCTGCACAGGGCATCAAATCCGATATGGCCAAAACGCCTCCCCTGGGTGTCAAGTCCGATGAAGCCAAAGACATAAGTGACAGAGACACCCCGAGTCCAGGTCTGTCCGAGTCGGGCTCTGAAGATGGCGCATACGACTGCCAGTACTGCGGGAAGAGGTTCAAGCGCCAGGCATACCTAAGAAAACACATCATGGGACACCAGGCCCTGCAAAAGAAAGTGCTGGAGGAGTTTCAGACGGGCGAGCGCGCAGTAGAGCAGGCCCCCATGCCCTCCTCCTCCTCGTCCTCAGAGGAAGCGTCAAACCAAAGCCCCCTCAACCTGAGCCCAGTGGACTGCCTACTGTGTCCCGTGTGCGGGGAGAGTTTCACCAGCAGGGCCGGCCAGGAGAGACACCTGCGCCTCATGCACTCCTCCCAGATTTACCCGTGCAAATATTGCCCCGCCACGCTCTACAGCTCCCCGGGGCTCACCAGGCACATAAACAAGTGCCACCCCTCGGAGAACAGGCAGGTGATCCTGCTGCAGATGCCGGTGCGCCCTGCCTGCTAGAGACAACACTCAACTCGTGCCTTTGAAGCAGAAAAATAAAGCAAACAAAAAGTGGCTTTGGGATAAAACTAGGGTCTGTGATGCTCACTGCCATAACTTTAGTCCAATAAAAGGCAGGGCATTTTGATGTTTAAGTGATTTCTTTTTCATGCCAATCAGTGATTGTTGAATGCTTCTCTCTATCTTTAAATTACATATAGGCCTATTTTGAGATTTTCTTTCTCAAATTAGTTTATCAAGATAAAAAAAGAATACAAAGCGTTAGTTTGACTGTTAAAGGGTATTTTTCTAGGACAGCACGTGTGCTCAATGATAGCTTCTAGACCTAAGAATTGTCTTAAAATCTCAGAAACCTTTTCCCCCATCAAAGCCTTTTGAATTCACCGACCGTGATTGCTCTATCATTGTAGCTTTACGCTAGTTTGTGAATGACAGAACTTATCAACTTTGTCTTGGTGGAAAAAGTGTGACTGAAGCATTCTGTTTAGTAGAACCACAAATGCCTTTAGTATAAATGCCTAGTGACATAGTCTACATACACATCCAAATCCCGCTGTACAACTGCCTTAAACAAGTCAACATAGATTGATTTCATTTTAAATGCTGGCACATATTTTATTATGGAAGATTGTTGCAATATTTTTCATCATAAGTTTATTTATTTATTTATTCTAATTATTTTATGTAACTTATTGTGTTTGTTGTGATTTATGTGAATCGTTCTGGCAGTTTACATGTCGTATAGCCAAAATGTTTTTTTTTCTTTTTGTCAACTTTATGAGTTGTGCTTATTGTCGTCGGTTTAAATCTTCAATCTCCACAGCTCTTGTAAGAAAAAAAAAAAAAAACGTAAAGCTCTTACTTTAGATGCAATCTTTTTTAAGGACAAGTTATTTTCCTAAATGTTGGCTTTTATAGCGCTTTGATTGTATGTGTATATTGTTGTTGTCTATCGATAATAATAAAAATATTTTCAAAAGAATAAAGTGTCTCAAGTGGTTTAATAAAACATTCAGTGTGACACAATGTAGCCTAGCTAAAATCTGTTTTTTTCCCCGTTATTATATTTGTGTCATTATAAAGCCTATCTTTAAATTGGGCCATGTCACTTTTGGGTAACTTTTATAAAAAAAAAAAACTAATATAAAAACTACATTTAGTATATTTATGAGTATCTTAAATAAAAGGAGTTACGATGACCGGAAATACTTCCTTTAAAGTTCACAGTCTTAGCTAACAGGCCTATCACCTAGCCTCTTTGTATTTTTCGTTTAAAGGCAAATTTTAATACAGTATTAAGGTATGTTACATTTTTCTAAGTAAATTATCTAGGTACATATTAAAAGCGTGTATTATAGGCCTGCTTCTGTCTTGAAAATGCAACATGGCTACGTTAGGCTACAAAGATAAGACAGGCCAAAGATAAGACAGGCCTTCAGAAATTACACACTTTTCATAGGCTCAAAAGGCTACACTTTAAAAGTTTTAATTTTAAGCCAATTGTTGTCCATTGTGCGTTAATTTAGCTTTAGCTTTACAGGAAAAGCCCATCCGTGGCGAAACCTTTTCTTCGATCCCACCGTAGGCCTATTTGTGAGACTTATTAGTCTTATTCGGTTTAAATCATAGCTGTAGTGGCGCAACACACAGATTCCCAGCCATAGGGAAGCACTTAGGGCCTAAACATAAATTAACCCCTAATGCCATGTCAGGACATGACAGAGGACAGAGAGGTTGCGGATGAGAGCTCACCTATAAAGCAGTAAAACATGTGCCTGCTTTTGTAGTTCCATTTTTGTTGCCTTCACTTGATTTAGGACACATTCGGATTTCATATGACCCCTCACATCCTGAAAGCATTAGGTCAATGGAAAATTGGCATGTAGCTTACAATTGGCAGAGAATCTCAAACAATATAGAGGTGACCTTAGAAGCAGGACAAAACTTACAAGTCCTGATTTATCTGGTTATAAGTAGGCTATAAACAATCACCCTTACATTTTAAAAACATGACTCTTTTCTTGAAGGTGAAAGGACTCTGAGCTCATTAACACTTGCACCTGCCCAAAATAAATAGTAGGCTACAATCTTTTTTTTTTTTTAAATGAGTGTCAGTCCTTCTTGATGCATCAGTGACAATACATAGAGAGATATTGGAAGTGTGGAAATAGGACCACAGTCAGCAGTGCAACATGTGACAAGATCCAGATTGGGAGTTATCACAGATTGTGAGAGTTGGGACATGCAGCCCCTTTTGGTTTTGTTGAAAACTATCCCAGAGTCCCTGTCTGCAGCAAACACTAGTAAGGCTGAAAATAAGGTAACATTAGTGTGCTAACACACACTTTTTAGGCTCCAATTACAGTCAAGTGCATTTCTTATGTCGTTATGAGGAAAGGTGAGGCACCCAGAGGTGCTGCGACCATTGCACCTGTACCTCCTGGTGGGCTTCCATTATGCTGGTCTCCACTAAGCTGAACTGAGCAGCAGGGGTGACAGATGGGAGGAGGGTCAGGTTACCCCTGCTGCTGCTAGCAAGGCCGGGCCAGGGTCAGGAAGTCCATGGTAACAGCGCCATCATGTCAGCACACAGGAGTTTTTTTTTTCCTGGATAAAACCAACCCACAGTAATCCACAACATCTGAGGTTACACAATTAGCTGATGAGACGGTAGAAAACAACAGCAACAGGTGAAGAATTTTAAATTGATTTAATGAAATGTTTCAACTTTCACATTTCTAATAAAGATAGCAGAACATTGGTCATTAAAAACAGTTTGATATGTTGACAAGTAATGATGAAATCTTCAAGCTTTTTTCACTAATACAAAGAATATAGTACAGGCAATCAAATCTCTATATTATGAAGGGGGAATGCCCTCAAGTTTGACACAATTTACAAGGATGTTAAGAAAAAAACAAACATTCTAGGACTAAGACTAGATCAAAATTTTCACATATATAAGAAACACAATCCATATTGGTCCAGACTAACTCCAGCAACTAAGCCACCAGAGGGGATCATGGACCCCTTTCACAAATAGGATCTATAACCTACAATCTTTACATCAGCATCCTGGGTGGTTCCTTCAAGTGGCTTTAGTGAAAAATTAAAACCCTTTATGTGATCCAGGTCTATGCTTTTATACATTCATCAAAAACACAAAGCACAAAAAGAGGATTTCATTCCCATCACCTGCATACTTCTTCTGTTTGGATTCCCGTCGTTTTCTGCTTGGGGAGCAAACAAAAAGAAGCAGGCGGCATGTGAGAAAAGGGTGAAAGTAATAGGAGCGCAAGGGATAAATAAGGCATAGTAGTGCAACAGATGGGGGTTGTGTTGCAGCTTGGGTGGAGCCCTCGGAAGGTGCGAGTCATGGCGTTTCTGTGTATATAGGGAACACCTGGCTACCATGACAACCTGAGCTGGCAGGTTGGAGCAGTGAGCGCACTAAACGGGGCGGTTGCTAGGAAGGCTGTGAGAGTTCAGCGCTGGCATGCCACCCAAACCCAGTGCCCCAGGCCCTCCTGCGGCCCCAGGAGGCAACAGTCAGGGGAGATGATCATGGGAAAGAGGAGGAGTTGGTGCCTCTTGGTTCCTTTCACAGTAAAAACATAGCAGAGCACGACCATTAATAAAGACCAGAGAGGCCCACAATGTTATCCATCTGCTGCTGTTGTTTTTGTGGGAAGCACAAAAGTTCAGAGTGGCAAAAGTGAGAGAAAAGCTGCTAATGAAGAGATGCCACACAGGACGTCCATGATGTGCCATACACAATGAGGAGAACAAAGTAAATGTGATAATAGTTAAAAGAGGCAGAGTGGGCCAGACATAACACAGGCACTGTAAAAGTCTCTTGGAAGAGCACACATGCATACACACACACGCAAAACCACACCAGTGCATGGATTTAAAATCACCTGAGGCTTGGGTGGCATTTTTCCACTAACAGCAAAGGAAATCAAAACATAAACAAAATAACAAATTGAATGCCTATAATTCTTTTCCCAAACAAACAGAACAAAAATTATAGCAATTTGCATCCAACAGCAATCAAACACTCAATGACAGTTAATCATTGAAAGTTAGTGCAAAAATGTTGGAATGTCAGTCCCACAGCTCCACAGGGCTAAAGGACGAAACTAATAGCAGAGGAAAGAGACAAGAGAAACTTATCCAATTACCGGACATGAGCCTATGTTAATGACATCAGAAAACAATTACAAACACAGACTTTCCTCATTCCAGCAGAGTTGCATAAATCAAATCATGACAAAATCCATCGGAATTCATTTAAAAGGGAAAATTAGAGTGATAAAAAAGACCCAAACAAATTTCAGCTCAGCTTAAGTTAAAAAGACATCATTGATTGTATTGTCCACTCTGGGTTCAAAACAATTTAAAAATCCCCCTGGCAGCACACTGTACAAAGCCTCTGCACAGAGGTAGTCTGTGTAGTAGTGTGCCAGTACAAATTTGTACTTCTTTAAAGTCACTTCTTTCTGCTGTAAGAGGATGGTCCAACAAACTTAGTCCAACGGGTGCAAATTTACAGTACCAAAACTAAAGACTTCAACATCATCCTATCATAAGAACCAATTTTCCTTAACAGAGAAGGGTTGTGGCAAGTGCAAAAACAGGTAAAAAGGCAGACACATTTAAATTGACACAAATCTCTGCAGTCCTTAAATTTACATCTGTGTCATTCAGTGCTCCAACAAGGATTACAATAGGTTAAGTGTTGAGATTTGTGAGCATGGAAACATTCAAAATGATCATTATAGTGCATTCATTTGCACTCAAGACAATAAAAATGTTTGCTTCAAGACCTTTCAGTCAAGTCATCTTATGCAGCTAATTCCTAAAAATAATATTATTACCCCTTTTAATTAAACAATTAAACAACACAACAAACAAACGGAAATGGAATACCAATAAATCTAATGATTGACACATAAATTATAAATTGCATAATGCTCCAGTTGTTTATATGACACAAATAAAAACAAAACACAAAGTCTTGCAGTCACGGCGTTGAGGTTATTATTAGATTGAAGGCTATCCTTGGGGTATAGGACAGAGCTCAGGCGGAAGATTTGCTTATAGCGCTGGCTGACCGGCGGAGTTTTCCAGAAACTCGGTGCTTTGTGGCACGGGGCAGAGTGGGAGACACCTGGTCGACTGAGTCGGTGGCTGCTGTGGTAGAGCTGGCTTCAGTGCTTGTACTGCCACTGAAGGAGCCTAAAGGAGAGAGATAAAGACAGTTTGTAAACAAAGAAAATAGAGTAATACAGGCTCTGAGTCTTGTGTATCCCAGCATGCTTTGTCATGCATGTGCCAGCTCCCCAAAATCAGATTACCCACAATTCAACTCAGTGTATATTTATTTCACCATCATTTCCAGAACTTTTAATTCAAACAGTAAAGAACAAGTTAGCAACAAGTGCACTTGGTCTTCACAAGGTATAATTAGAATAAAGATGTAAAGTAAATAAAATCTCAGAAATCACGAGTCAATTTCTATAGAAAAGCAAAGCTGGTTAAACACACGCTTACATGTTGCCAAACATTTTTTCATATGGTTACATGTTATAAAAATGACAACATTTGTATTGGAAAGGGGTATTCAGTTTGCAGCATGACAGCAAAATATGAAAAACAAAATTACACTTTATGCTCTTGTTTTGAACATGTGGAGCGTTCCTAATGTCAAGCATTGTGCCTTTTCAAATCCGTGATCATGGGATGGCAAACAGTAATAAGCTGGAAGGTGGGGAGGACAATCAAGTATTGTAAGCCTCAACTTGGTCGTGGTACCCCCGACTAAACCTGCAAACTGCAACCCCCCCCTCGCCCGCCATTGCACCATGCCTCGAGTTTAAACAACTTTTATGCTTTGTTGAGATGGCATCTGGTTGCCTATTTTCTTTCCAATCCTTTTCTTTTCTGCCATTTTTCTGAGGCATCTCAAGTTGCAGCAACTAAAAGGAATGGCAGATGGCTGGAGTAACAGACCCTCAGCAGCACAGTGGACCCCGGCAGCATCCAGTGCCGCTGCTTTCTGGGAGAGGGCAGGGCTATGGATGGGTGTGTGCATTGTAAAAGGATAGAGGGGAGGGTAGGGGTCCCTACACCCATTCTCCAATCTGCATATGAATATAACAAAACGGAAGGGCTAAAAATGTGGGCTGGGCTAACAGATAGAAGAAACCCTGCATTCCCGTATTGTTCCACTCATTCCTACAGTAAGACACTTTGGTTTCAAAAGTACATCATTGCATACTAGACATCTGCAACCATCCATTGAAGATTGTATTCTCTGAAAACAGTGACTATTATAGCAGCCATTAAAACAAACTGCAATCACCATTCCCTAATTTTCTAAAATGAAGTTGTTGAGCCTTATGTAAAACTTACTTTTCAGAGTAAAGAAGCAAGAAAATAACATAACAGCATTTCCTCTTATTGCTCAACCTTAAATTGCCATGTGGTAAGCTTAGTTTCAGATGGAAACAAAAAAGACAGACTGTAAGAGAAAGAAAACAAAGAGATTCTTTAAATGACCCTGCTATCCCATTGGTCCCCTGTGCAGCAGTTCAAACAAGGCTGTGGATGACAAAGACGTCTTCCAGTGCGGCAGGTGTTAGTCTCAGAGTCTGCCCCAGGCAAACAGGCACACTCCTACAGGAGGAAACAAGGGAGGGGGTAACCGAGGGACTGGGAAATAAAGAGAAGAAAGAAAAAAGAAAAGTGTTTGCTGGGGGAGAAGAGAAAGCGCGCCACATGCAGAAGCGAGGGCCAGAAGTGGAGCCGTATTGTTCATGCTGTTACATAGTCAGGTGCTAATTGTCCCCACCGTGCATCACTCTCAATTACCAGCTAGCCCTAAACAGTAAGACAGCCCACCCAAATAAACAGCCTGTTTTTTCCTTGTTCACTAAATAAAGGTTGGTTAGTACAGAATGATAAAAAGAAGGAAAGAGGCAGTATGAGTAAAACGAGCGGAGGGTACAAAAGACCGCTGGACCAAAGCAGGCTTCCAGTGTGACATGGAGCTTACCTTTTCACAAAGCATTTGGACCTTTAAGATATTTTAATCTAAAAAGGAAAAACACAGTAAAGCATCATGAGAGCAGTGGATACACACTATACCAAAGTCAACTCAACACAACATGCCTGAATGAAACATTTAATGGGACATTCAAGCAACTTGTGTAGTGTTGGGGTTAGTTCTCAGTGGAAGGTTTAAAACATTTCACCTCGAGGATAGTAATGTCTGCTGGCACCCGATCTGCCCCTTTTAGAGATTTAAAAAGTCAGACAATTTCTAAAAATCGGGCAGTTCACGTGGTATCAACAGGCAGAGAAACACTTACTCGACATTTTGCAGCAAGTGAGGGTTAGAAGGAGCAAGAAACACAGTGGGTGCACCTCTAAAGGTCGAGGATGCTCTTAGCCACTTGAGAGCAGAACTGCGTGTGCTGTTATTTATTTAAAAAGTTTGGAGACCAAGCAAAACAACAAACAAAAATGTGTATAACGTAAGGTGTCACAGAAGGCATATTTCTTTACTGATGGGTTAGCTCATGCAGGAAGCCATGCTGCTTGATGAAGACTGGAATGGTTAATGTGAATGGGAGGCTGCAGAGGTAAAGAGGTTATGAGTAGGGCCATCATGTTGTACTGAAGGGGTATAGTTTTTCATGCAGAATCTGGGCTTGTGAATGTCTAAATTAGTGACATAATTGTATGAATGAATGTAGGTGGGCAATGGTTGGGCATCATGCCTATTGTGTAGGAAGCAGGCAGTCTTACAGTCCAGTTTGGCCCAGGGGTACTCCATGTCCCAAACCATCCCCGGCCAACGCCTGCACGCTGTCATGGAGCATGGATGACATGTTAGTGGCAGCAGTAGCAGCCAGAGCAGGATGAACGGACAGACAAACTCACATTCACATTCACTCACACACACTCTCTCTCACACTCTCACACACACACGCACGCACGCAGAGACAACAGACATGGCAGGGCAGTAGCACATTTCAGGGTGAGAATGAGTTGAGGTGTCAGCCAGCCGCACTGACGCTTGATGGAACACAAGATATCAGGCATGACAGGCTTAAGCAGTGGAAAATATTTACACATATATTTCTTAAAGATGTATTTCATTGTCTCGAGGCAAGTAAGTGAGCAGCACTGCTAAAATGCCCCATGTTGACTTACTGGTGTACATAATAATAATTAGAATAAACTGATCATATCAACAATGCCATATAATCCTGGTTATACATATTTTATAAAAAATGTATTACATTGTTTTCATACAACACACTATACAATGCATAGAGTCAATTCATCCGCTGTACAGAAAAATCAGAGGGTTCATTTTTACATGCCATCATAACTGAGATAAAACACTGTGAAAACATTTGACAGATCTGTAAATGGCATTGTGCTGTATTGTGAAGTGCTTTTCTTGTCATAACAGAAAGTGTATCAGGATCCGATAGAGTGGAAAAGTGCAGTTCTGTATTGATTTGAGTGCTGTTGCAGATCGATCCGAGCCGGTATGAGTCGGAAAAACAAGATAAGACACGTTTTCCATTCTATTCATCATGGACTGATAAGACGCTGTCCTGACATCTACAAGCTTGTGTTTGTCAGTCTCATCTCTTAAGTGTTGCTGAGCTTGTGACAACACAACACAATGCAGCCTTTTTTAACCAGGCATCCTAATATTTATATAAGTAATTGCACGGTTAGATATATGCAGTTTGAAATAATAGGAGAGTAAGTGGAGAAAGGAGAGTGTTTGAAGTCAGTTGGACCTTATGAAGTGCCGGTACGGTCTTTTGATATTCATCAGGGTGTGTAGGCGTGGAAGAAGAGTGGAGACAATAAGGGGGGTGGAGGAGAAGATAGGAGCAAACAGGTGTGTTGTGGAGGACAACAAGGACAGACTAATATGAAAAAATAGGTAGAAAGAAAAGGTAAAGAGTGAAAAGTAGAAATAATGATTTGGTAAAAATCTGTCCGGAGAGACAGGTTCAGAAATAGCCATCACAAATTTTCCAAATGTGAGATCTGAACATTTGTCAAATCACAATGATTTTTTTTTCTCTCACTATTGTTAAGAGAACTATGAATTCTAACTCAATGCTCGATTTGATGCTTTTACAAATTGTAATACTTATAACATTAAAGGATGTGCAACATAAAGAGCTACGTCTTACATGCTGTCACGAATAATTTACTGCTTGAAGGCCTGAAAATCGGATTTAAATACCAGAGACCCATTGTCAATAAAACAGGAGTCATCGAGGGTTTAGACTCCCACTAACTTCAATTGCTTCACTATACTTAATTAAAAAATAAAACAATGTTGCCTAGGTTGTGTTTTTTAACATATCTAATGGGAAAGTGAGATTGGCACTCACGGGAGGGTGAAAGGTCACATTCCGACAATGAAACAGTACTGAGATAACGAGAGTCATAGGAGGTTTTGTCTGAAACCAACAGATAAAGGCCATAGGTGTAGTTTGTTTTTGTCTCACCTGTTCCACTCATTGGAAAGCCAGGAGATGGCGAAAACACCTGCGAGGCAAAGTCTTCAAAAGTCATGATCTCTCTGTGATTCTGAACAATGGCTTCCAAGTAGAGTGCTCGCTCCTCGTAACTGTGATTTTGTTAAGGCAGATTACAATAAGGCATTCATCAATAGAAAACATTATACACTCACAAGACGGATAATATCTGCTAATTGTAACCACAGTTATACAAATATATATTTTTCTTCAGTATTTCCTTGTGGATACATTTATCATTTGAGAGTGAGCTGGATAGCGTTACCAGGCTGGATCAGAACCATCATCAACCCAAGCAGAAGCAAAAGCATGGAACAATCAGCCATGCCACAGAGCCCCAAATAAAGACAGTCTCCAAAATAATCACAAACGTAGGAAAGAATATCACACCACTGGCATGGTGCTCAAACCTCTCCTCTTTCCCTTCTCATCCCTCTTTTCTGGCTAATAGAACCCCTGCTGCAGGCAGCATGTCTAAGACCACCATCCCCAATGTGCTGCCTGCCACTTCTCCGTGCCATCAGGGGGAAAATTGGAGCCATTTGAAATTCAGAGTGACAAGCAGTGACTGGAGCATGGGCAGGATAGATGGCTGAATTTGAAATGAGAAAGCACAAATAAATAAAAATATAAATAATCCTGCAAAATGGCAGCTGGGTGAGTGTGGAAAACATTCTGATGGCCATTTTCATAGATATATCTGCTATGTCCTGCAGACAAGATAAAATAAGGCTCAAATGTATTGGCATAAAGGTCTACATTGATGTTTGTCAAAAAGTGTTAAAGATTTCTGTTGTGCCTGATGTGTACTTGAGGAAAAAAACAAAACCGTTAACATGCACACTAACTCATAAGACACAAACGGTGCACCCTCCTTATTTCATTTTGCTTGCCAGAGTTGAGTGGCAGTGGGTTGCTGCAGACGCCAAGGCTGAATGAGACTGAGCTGAGATAGGCTGGACTGGGCTGAGAGGCTCTAGTCTGGGTTAGATAGATAGGACAAGACAGTGACTGGGCAGGTGGCCTGCTGTGGGCACATGCCGCCACAGCAGGGGCCAAGTAAGCCATGACCAATGGCTTTGAGAGAAGCGTGGAGAAGTGGGGGTGACAGGCACCTGAGCCGGGACACACCAGAGGGTAGGCTGAACAAGCTGTTCACATGGACAGACGGAGATGGGATGAGGTCAGAATAAGACAAAAGATAATTTACTATTGACAGAAGGATGTCTAGCTTCATCTAGGCTTACATAAACCAAGAAGTAAATAATTTGATGTATTTACAACATTATACATTGTAAATGCATTTAACAAGCAAAACACAACTGACATACTACTGTCCACACACAGGCAGTTTACCTTAAAATTACACTTTATTGTCAATGTCCTTAATGCAGGATTTGAGAAGTAAAAACAATGAGCTGTGAGCTCTATAACTTACATCCAGTCATTGCCAGACATGCAACGTCATTGTTTACTGTCACTTGATAGCAACAGTGTTGGACAAAGAGAGGGCATCCCAGGCTCTGCTGCCATAGCAACCTGGGTCACAGCTCTGTCTGATGGGTCATATCCAGGGTTTTATGGATGAGAGGCAGACAGAAAGGATGTTTGAATTAGAACAAAATGTGACTAGATACATGGTAAGTGCAAGGAAACATATACTTGAAAGTGGGCCAAATGAGAAAAAGAAATAAGAAGGTTTTAGTGATAGTTGCAGGGTGAGAAAACCATAGCACAACATGGGTCAACAGAGCCATATGGCTGTCCATTATCAGAGATGCAGATGACTGGTCTGTTATTGAGATTCCTTAAGCAAATATTGACTCCAGCTGGAGCAGGCGCTCTCTGACTCTAATACATGCTGCTCCTCTAACACTTCCTTCCTCTGCCTTCCATCCAAGTTAGACAAATGGATTATAGTGAGTGAGAAAAAAAACTTCAAAGAATAGAATGAAGGAGGAATGAAGAAACATGACAAGCAGTCAGTAAGACAGGCATTGAGGGTGGGAGATTGATAAAAAGAAATTAGGGGATTACTGAAAATATAGCCATAATTAAAACAACAATAACAAGTAAATATATAATACTATCTTTGAAATAAACTGCACCCCAACAATTAACCACAATGCAACATGCTGGGGTGCCTTCTCCTTTAAGCTCTTGTTTCTAATTACAGTACTACTATAGGCACAACTAGCCTGTATGCATTTGCAAAGATGCTGTTGCCTTGATGCAGCATCCTAATAAAGAGACATGTCCAGGACAGTGATGCAAATACCATAAACAACCTACTGCTCCTGTAGATAAGAGCTGGCAGAGGCTTAAGTTTGGTGACAAACCTCCAGTGAAACACAAAAAAGCTTCAGAAAATGTGTACCAACATTAGTGCAAAAAAGATTCTCATGAAGCACACAGGTCTGCATTTCCACAGATGGACTGCAAGGCAAATCACCCATGACATAACTGTCATTTACAGCTGAGCTATCCAGACAAACAAGAGTACCGTGTGGGTGGAGAGTGTGTCCAACCACTTTGGGAATTTCCAAGGAAGCCCTTAGGTTCCAAATGGTTGAATTCCTATTAGGGAGATTAGAGGAAAGCAGGATGTTCTTGGAGCATGGCAACAAGAAAATAAGGTTCCAGATACAAATGAATGTAAAACAACTTCAAGAGACAGACACATGCAAAAGCATGTTTGCTGCAAAGCATTACTTATTTATGTCAATGCTATAGCCCACAAAGATATATCTTTGCCATATTTAACATTTGCTTCTGGATGTCTATTCATAAAGCTCATTGTACAATTAGAAAACATAGTTAAAAGCTTCTGTCCTTCAACTCCATACCTGAGATGGCATATGTGCCTGTAAATGGGTCAACAAACAAGGTACATGCATATGTATCTAAGGGTGTGCTGTCCAGATGGAGGGTGACTCCCGGGAAATAGTGCGGGTCAAGCATCTTTGTGGATCAAAGCCAAGGTCAGGGCAGCTGCAGTGGCCCATGTTCAAGGTGAATGGAAACCTCAGATGGTTCTTCATTAGCAGGCTGCTCCATCCCTGCTGGACCCCAACCCTCATCATCATCTTTCTCTTTTTTACTCTGTCTGTCCACAGGGACCTGTCCTGAAAATGCCTGTCCACTGGGATCTATTTTGTGCTGTGTGTCACCACACCCTGCATGCAGATGCATGCACATGCTCACACAGAGGAGTTGTGCATATATCAGCAACAAAATACACACAGCTCAGAGTCAGTGCTGACCTCTGAACTGGTGTCTCTCTTGAGAGTAGCATCCTAGCCCAACTCTTCCTCTTTGTTCACAAAAGGCTTTAAGTCATCAGTCCCTCCACACCCAACATCTTTTAACAAATGCAGCCCAGCCTGGGATGTTTAGACCATGAAACACCTTATATAGTAATACATTTATTCATGTATAGTTTTACACTACAAGCAAATTCTTTATCACTAAAATGTGGAACAATATATATAGAATACATTCCATTCCATCAGTCTGTCAACCTCGTGGAGCCGTTGCAATAATTTAAGTAGGTGAAAAACTAAAATACTTAGTCATAATGGCATAAGGGGTTGAGTATTAGGATTAGTTGCCACAATGTCCTATTAAAGTGCAAAAACAAGTGGCTGACCACTTATTGCACTTTACCTCCAGACTCTATTGTGTTTTATTTTTCTAAATCTAAAACAATCAAAGAACAGGTGTTTCAGCTCCAACTGCAACCCCTCCCAATATTAGGGACAAACATCAAGAGAGATAATCTTTTAATAAGAAGAGAATGAAAAGTGTGGTCCAGATTAGGGTTAGAGGAATTAGATGGGGTTTAAGGCACGCCATACTGACATTTCACTGCTTAATCTCTACTTCTGTCCGCTGATAATGTCAGGGTAGGCATGTGGAAGGATAGCAACTATCTGGAATAGGTTTTAAAGACCAGCTTGGTGAACAATTGCATACGCTAATTGTTTGAATATTAAATAACCCGAACTACTAGGTAAAGAAATTTGAGGAAAAAACAACAACTTTGCTTCTGGCGTCTACAGCAATCGGCAAGGTTAATCCAGTTTGTAGAAGTATTGGTGGTAATAGGTGCTCTTGTGGTGAAGAGGGACAGTTTAAAGATGAGGTGGAGGGTGCCTCTAGGTGCTTGACCCCCTCCTCTTTTAGCCTCACATCTGCCCATTAACCTGTGCCAATCAGCTTGACCTTGTTGAGAAGAGAAGCTCGGGAGTAGCTTGCAGCGCCATTGACTCCCAGCAGTCACATAATTGGCCTGTTAAGAGGAAGGGGTGGGGGACACTGGGCTGCGTATTGTTGCTGTGGTGCCAGAATTACCCTTTATTTAATAACACAGTTACACATCCCTAATTTGAACAGTCTTCTAATGTTATGTGTTGTGATTTCATGGTATGGAGAAAAGAAAATCTAATTAATGTCTTGGATGTTGCAAATAAATGTCTTGGATGATGCAAAATAAGAATAAAGCGCAAGATGGGGAAACATTAAGATTGGCAGCAGCAGCAGAAAAGGGTGTGCACCCAGTAAGACAGAGAGGAAAAGGATAGGAAAAGGGATAAAGCGAAGCAGGTGTTGATTGGAGAGAGGCCGGGCGGTGAGTGCCAAAGGTACCTGTTGTCACAGTGAGAGCTGAGGTGTGAAGTTCGTCTCAGCAGAGGCCCTTCAAGGTGTGAGGTGATTATGGGAAAACGGGAAAGCGGACAGAGACATTTAGATGGAGAGACACTGGGGAAAGAAAGATCGGAACAGAGAGAGTGAATGTGGCAATAAAGCTGGCTGCAGGAATAATGGCAAAGTGGGAAGGAACAACAGATTGAGACGGATAAAGTGAAAGTGTGTATCATAGAAACTAGCCAGCAGGGTGATTGTATAATGTGTGGCATGTCCCAAACCCTTTTTATATGGCAGCAACTCAAACTTGGTGTCTCATTAAACAGATTTTTGTGGTAAAAAGGACACCTGGACAGAAAATGTATCACAGAAGCATTGTGATGAGTAGAAGTGTTTGTGTGACTATTTGCAGTGTGTGCATATACATACAGTACACAACATGGGATGCTCTAGAGGAATAGCTGGTTGCAGAGAGTTTTAACAAGTCTAATTAGGAGCTGGTCCAGGAAACTGACGCTCAGCAGCCCCAAAGGAGCTAGGTCAAACAGTAAGCTCAGGTTAATGACACCTCCAGAGGGGTGACTTTCCCACAGCAAGAGCTTCTTAGCTCCAACCTCCACACCTCTCTACCGTCCATCTGGTATTCAGACAGCAGGACTGGGAGTTATGGCTGTGACATCACTCCTAACCTGTGACATCATCACTGCCCATCAGTGATTTTACACGGGTTTGCCACAGCTGCAGGCAAAAAGTGATGTCTGCAAGTTGGCATGAGCAGGTTATTTATGAGCTGATAGGAAGAAGCAGTCGCCTATTTTCTCAAACACGTTAAGTCTTTGGCAGCCCACCTCTCCTCTGGGGAACAGTAAAAATTGATTTTTGTACAACAAATCACAAGATGAGCGCCTACAACAGTCTCAACCACTAAACAATGTTAGATCCAGTTGATCCAGAAAAAAAAGGGATATAATATGTTGCCATGATTCAATGTTGCAGCAAAACATGAGTGTGACAAGGCTATTGAGCTTGTGCATTCACATGAGCTAAACCTGTAACCAATTTCTTTTTCAAAAGAAACCTGGTCTCCATTGATGAGTACTAACAGAGCTGCCTTAGATGTGAAACACAATGGATTGACATGATTAATCAAACACAGGGCCATTATAGCCAGACAGTCACACAGGCCTCCATCGTGCATTAACAGAAAGTCATAATAAGATGAGCTACAAAAGGCTGATCGTGATGAAGATTAACAGATACACTTCTGTGACAGTGGGGTGAGAGTTTTCTAAAGGTGTCCTTTGTCTGTGATGATGGCCAGTGTGACATGAATGCCTCAGCCTCTTAGTTTATTAGGTCTGGACAAAGGTGTGCATCATACAGACTCTCCGAGAATATGCTTCATATTTTTCTTTCACTTCCTGCTATTTGAATTGTTCAGAATGAAGACAATGAACTTCGGTACCTATCTGATTCCTACTTGAACTTTTAATAAAAAGTCAAATAAAAAAAACTGTCCTCATTAGGCCTCATACAGAGGTAGTTTCAGTTTTGAAACTACCTCTGTATGAGGCCTAAATATACCAATTTGTAAAAAAAAAAAAAAAAAAAACGGAAAATAAAGAATCTTATTACTTTTTTTAATCAATTTGACAATTCTAGGTAACCAGTCCGACACTTTAATTGCAAGACATGTGTGCCAAATCTGTGTCATGACACACAGCTCTGATTTTAACCCCATGAGTTTTAATAATGAAATATTAAAACTCAATGAATACAGGCTTCTGCAATTTTAATGATGTTTGTGGCATGTGGCAATAGAATATCTGCAATGCGTTAAGGCCAAGCATCTCTGACCACCTCTCAGACAACACACGCAACAGATAAAGTCTCTTGTTCTTTCATTGCCCCCTCTATGAAAGGTTCATTAGGCCAATTAGGCTGTCTGTCTTTATGCAAAATGCCAGGCATTTAAAGAGAATGATAATGATTAGCACCAGGTTACTTAGGATCACAGTTGGGAAAAAGGGTTAGTTACTCTAGTGTATTCATTTGCTTTCATATTCAGATTCTAGGCATATTTAAATAATGCCACTGTAATTAAAATAAAAAAATGTAATACAGAAGGACATATCAGTCTAATGTTTCTATACACATTAGACTGATATGTCCTTCTGTATTACATTTTTTTATTTTAATACAGGGAGTCTAATGTGTATAGAAATACACATTAGACTCCCTATTTGAAGCTGTGATACTGACAAATAGGAATGTAACGATTCAATCAACTCACGATTCGATTCACAATTCTGATCTTACAATTACATTTTGTCACGATTTTCTTTTAAGAAATTAGTTGAAACAAATTAGAAGTGAACAAGTGCCCTTTCATTATTTCACAAACAGCTCCAGGCTAACTTTTTCCCCTCACAGTCCCGAAAGCCAGTTCCAACAGTCCCTGAGTAAATGTCAACTGTTCCCATATTTATTTCAATTTAGGCTAATGTTTGTCCATTGTCCAGCTGAGACCTAAAACCATTTTAGATTAAACCCAATAATAAACACTGGTTTCATGTGTTTCCCCTAAAACAGTAAAACTTTATCAAAACAACTCTCACTCTAACTGTTACCTTTTTATGCATTTTTGCCTATTATTTATTTATAACAGCAAGAAGGTATTAACAGTAATAATTAATGTGAGGACCAGAAGTACTTCACAAAGGACCGCGGATCTTAAGTTGGAGACACCTGGTTTTTACTGTCAGAGGCTGCAGCAGAGACTCACAGAAGGCAGCACGTGATCCACCAGAACATTATTACATCTCTCTGACAAGGGCCTCAAACAGGTGAACACTTAGTTTAAGACTGGTCTGACTGTGTAATGAAATAATAACTCATGGTATCATTTTAACAGCCTGTGTTTAAAGTATAGCATCTTTGCTATCACAGATTACTGCTCACATTCTCTCTGTTCTCCGCCGGTGACGGACATTTACGTGACTTTTTGTTAGTTTTGGAGAGAGTAAAGCTCAGCCTCAGACTTGTTTTCGCTGCGCGCTTGTTAAGCCCAAACTGGACTCTGCCAGATAGAACTACTCACAGAACATAGTCTGTTTTACAGTACCATCTGGGAAGGCTCCCACCTAAAGCGTTCAAAAGGGAGTTGCCTTCTGTTGGAAACTTGGTATGTGATTGGATGAAGCACCGACTAGTACCCGCCTACCACGAGATTTGTTTAAGCCAATCATAGCAACAATTCATATTGTAACCAGGGAGCAGTTTATATGAAGAAACAAACTTCTGCAACAATAGCCATTTTTTGCAAAGTGAATCTGTGAATAAAAGGTATGTTCACTAACACTAAATTGGTAAATTAAACAAGGTCGTATGAAAGACTAAGATTTATAATAATTCCATATAATTATTCCATAATATATATATATATATATATATATATATATATATATATATATATAAATAAAAAACCTTGGACACAAACCCACATACAAAACCTTGGGCAAAAAGAAAATGGACTTCTGTGTTGGCAACAGCTTTTTGCTAATCCTCACCCCTAGGCTATATTGTGCAGTCAAGCAGGCTATTACATGGCAACAATTAGGGGGGCTGGAGCCCAACACCTGGTCGTCTCCTATTCTGGCCCTTCAGTGGCAGCTGACTGTACTGTCTTACAGCCAGGTGGCCCTCCTTCAATGACATTAGCTAGTTACTCCAGGGTTAATCAGGAGCCTGCCATCATCCAGTGGCTATAAACATTGCTGCGTTCATATTGGTAGCCTGAATAGGCAAAAGGCACGATGAAGGTAGTGTTGTTGTAAAAATGTTTTCAATTTAAGATCTCACATAGAGCACAAAGACAATCAAAATTAACTTGATGAAGGGAGCAAAGTGCTTTTGGATTTGTAGCCTTCAGCATTGTGCAGTCCATGGTTGGTTCAAGCCAAGCTCCCGGCACGTCAAATGTGCATCTTGCAGATTATAATGGGCCTTTTCATGGGTGGAAGAAAACAGATGGAGGAGCAGGAAGTGCTATACATCCACTCAGACAGGACAGCCAATGTTGGAGGGGAGGGGGGTGGAGGGATCAAGTCGTCAGATACAAAAACAAGTGGGTGTAGCTAGAGCGGCGCTCACTATATCTGCACAAAGCCCCATTCCAAAGCCCTCTGGCTTGAAGATCTGACGGTAAATAACACTCATTAGAATAACAAAAGCTATAGATTTGTACCCAAATCAGATAGAGCCTCATCAATAGTAATTAGAGGTTATACATAACTAATGAAGATGTGTACACTACACTAAACAAAAGGTACTGAGAGTTGTTGTGTTTCTAAATTTAGTGTGTGGATAAGTGGATGTCTGTGACGCAAAGCTTCTCATCCATTTTAACAATCAGAGTATATTAGCTGCAAACACACTAGACGCCAATCATGCATTTAAAAACTTGTTTGTTAATAACATTAATTCATTACAACAAACTTACAAGATCATCCACAACTAGTTAATAATATACTGGTCAATATTAACACATCAAACGCTAATTTCTATAATAAGAGGCCAACAATTCAAAGCAATGGATGTTTTTTTGTTATACATTGTGTGCCTTGCCTTGTCTATCAATGCAGAAGATTCCATTTAGTACTGAAATGCAAATGCTGAGAGGTACAAGAACACCCGTAAAACACCCGTAATGGTCTCAGGCCAGCACAGCCTTTGAACCATTAGTGAGGCATTTTTTTCAACTTATAAATGATCAACTACTTCCCTCTTAAATTGTTTACATTAAAAAGCAATCCATGCTTATTTAAAAAGAACAAACCTTGCCTCCAGACAAAAAAATGGGCATTTAGGGACAAAGACACCTATGTCATAAGATGTCTACAAAAAAATAGGCAAAAAAATAAAAAAACACAAGGCCACACCAGAAACCACAAGATTCCTGCGAAGAACGATGAGTGACATTTCACTGACATTTCCCCAGTAGCATTCACTGCCGAGCTGTGTCACGTCAGCATCAGAAATATCTATGGATATGCTTGAATGTGATACAGGCGTTAAGGGATGCAGGTTCTTTCATGGGAGGGCCTTAGCTCTGGGGTAGTGATGAGGAGTCTGGGTCCTGAGAGATTGAATGGTAATCACTGGAGCACAGATAATGGATGATTGAAGGCTCTTTCTAGCCGCAGTTGGATTTCAATATCAGAGAGGCCCTAGAATTGGAATTCTTATCAGGGGCGGTGTGTCAAACAAAAGAGAGCAGAGCGTGAAATATGGGGTCCAACTCAGGCACACGACCATGGCGATTAGCAAAGGATAAAAAAGGCCGCACAGACAAAAGAGGCCAGCTTTAGCTGGACAAAGAGCTGTCCACTGCCTTGTAACAAGAGACACTGAATGGAGGAAGAGATAGAGCAATTTGTGGTAAAAGAGGACAAGACAAAAGTTTTGCTGAGCCTGCAGTAAGATAAATGGAGACAAATTCAACAGTTAAAGATTGTTCAAGATTTTGTAGTTTTGAAGACTAAACCAGCATAAATTAAATGCTATATATCCTTGTACACATCCATACGTATCCTTCACATTAACACGTGCACACACCAACACATACAGTTTCACAACGCTTCACATCTCTGCCAAGCCTATCACAAAAACACAACAAAATTATTCCCATTTATGCCTACATTCCAAACGTTACAGCCTGCCAGGAAAGCTCATTAACCCACCCCTCAAGAACCCTGAGACAAAAAAAAAGGGGGGGGGGGGCAAAACATAACTAATCAATGAGAACGCACCCATTGAGGAAGGAGGCGGTGGTGTGGAGGGCAAGAACACATCCATTTGGATAACTGGAGAGGGCTAACAGCTTTTGCCTCAGTGTTGCACTGGCTGGCAAAGAGGCGGAGGAAGAAAGTTCATTAATTAAACAGGGCTAGAGGGAACAGATGGAACGGCTAGCTTGATGCTAATCACTTAAAGCAGATAGACAGGTTTTTACACCCCTGATAGAAGAAGCAAAACCACAGCAATCACCCTGAACATGTGTTCTCTATGGCAAAGCCGCCCCACCTAGACCAATGGTAACTCTGAGGTCATGACCATCTGATTACTAGACACATAACCTTTCAGGGAAGAACATCAGTACAGTAATTTAGGCATGGTAATCTGGTCAATACATTTAGTTGTTCCATTGCAAATAAATGCAAGTAGTAATTGTGGGATGATTATACCTAAGACAAAACTAAACCTATAATATAAATGCCTGCTATAATAAGAATGAACTAAAACTGGCATTGTTGGCTTTGCTATGCAGCACACAAATACACAGATGTCAGATATGAATGCACAACAGACGGAGAAAGGGGAGGAGGGTGGGGGTTCAAGTTTTTACATTATTTGGGTTACAGCTTAAATTACAAAATATTTTCTCTCTATACGAGATAATATTTTAGTTTGTAGAAATTAAAAAAATCTATTTAAAAGAGAACAAAGAAAAAGTATGTTTAATTCTTTATTACATTTAGTTGTTTTATCAAATCAAAGATTATACTGAAGTCATCCCCCACATCAAGTATGGAGATTTTCTAATAGCAGTTTGTGTGCACACAAACAAGCCAACAGGCACAACAGTTTGACACTAGCAGTGTGTGTATGGTACTCTAGGCGGGGCCTGGGACCCTGCTGTTGGCCGTCTGGTTCCACGCCTGCTCTACCTGTGTTTAAAAAAGGGGCGGAAAGGACAGCCCATGAAGCTCAGACCGTAGAGTACAAGCTAGGCTGAGCTGAGCCCCAGGGGCTTTGAGGGTGTCGGTGCCATACAGCCAAAATCCTTTTGTTGCAGGATGGGTGGCAAGAGGAGGAGGAACTAGTCTGTGTGTGTTGGAGGGGGTCTTGAAGAAAAAAAATGAGTAATGCTATGAGTCATTCTACATTAGCAGCAGGGGAGGGAGATAGGGACAGGGGGTTGATGGTGGTGGGGGGAAATACTTTTGCATGTTGTATGAAGCTAGACGCCATATGCCATGCGAGCTGAACTGCCTTCTGAGTCAGTCAGGGCTCTTGGTCTGACAAGCCTGTGCTTGCCCATTCTTCACCCCCAAAACTACCCCTGCTTTCCTAACAAACACCCTCCTCCCACAAGGCCTTCCAGGTTCCAGCAATGAGTTAGGCAATTGCTTTGGTTGTGCATGAACTGTGCTCAGCGAACTTGTGTGTGCGTTTTAAGGGGGGTACTCAGTGATCTGAACACATCGGACATTGTCGTGAGTCCCGGCAGGAACAGCTGGTCAGCTGGAGAGAAGGGCGGGAGGTAGGAGGGATAAGGAGGGGGGGAGAAGGGAGGCAGTGCGCTACACTGATAATGGGATTAGGTTAAAACATTGAGGGGTTCCTTTCCCTGTAGCCCTCCAAATACTGTGTATACTCTCAACTCTACTATCAAAGCCATTGGTAGCCCCCAGTCAAACCAGACCAGCCAACTCCAAGCAAGGACACTTAAAATCAGAAACAGACCTAACCAACAACCTACAGAACTAACAGCTAATCTTAAAATGGTGGCAAAATCATCAACTTAAGTCTGGTCTACTATGTTTTTCACATCTGAAAGTAATGTTTTACATAAGCAGGAAGTTGGCTAGTTATGCTCCTATCAGCTCAGACCATAATATGAACCAAGCATATAATGGCAGCCCTGGCGTCTCACTGTGCCCAGTCAAGCACTGTGTTCCACAGTGATATAGACTGCTGAGTATTATCCATTAGAGTGCTGACAGTCATGGCACAACAGCTGGCAAATTAGACCTATCAACGATGCTAAATAATTCATGTGAGACAACACTAACATGGCAGATCCTATTCATGACACCCAATCATGCATACAAGCACACTTTTATCTCTGCTAGGTGAGGAATCTTAGTCTTTGTCCAATATGGCTGGACAGTAAAAGAAAGAACTTGCCCATGAGGGGTGTGAGAATAGGTTAGTCAACTGTAATTATTATGATGGTATCTTGGAGTGCTGCAATCATATCTATTATATTTTCAATATACAGCTCTTTAAATAATGTACATCTTGTTCCGTCGAAGGCTGAGGAACTATAGATATGCTCACATAAATTTTGGGACACAATGGACTTCAGTGGACTTTCTAGGTCTCAGTGAAAGGATCAAGCCTTCCTTTTTTTTCTTCATATGCACACAGACACAAACACACATTCACACAGCACCTAAAAGCCTGGCTCGCATGACTGGTGATGGGCAGAAACAGATTATGCCTATTGATCGGTGCTTGGAGAAGGTCTGTGTGTGTGCACATATGTGTTTATGTGTGTGTCAAAGTAGAAGTAAGGGACTAAGGACAGTGTGCAAAAATATTGATTTTGACCAGTAGGGATGCAATGTCTATGAATCAGGGTCAGTTCTACACTGTCTCACCTATTAGAAACTTGCGACCTCCAAAACATACATGCACACTCAATGACAAGTGCTATCCTTAACAATACCCCCATCACAACGCATGAAAAACGGCACATTAAAACACAAGTGCTTATTTAAGAGTATCTGGTTATAGACATTTTGTTACAGTTAAAACAAGAATAATCTTCCCAATAGAAAACATGATCACAGCTTACAATGGCCACCAAGCTTCTAATATACAATGTTTATTGGCCTAAATTGTTGTACAGACTGTACATTTGTGGTCTTGAGTGTTCAGAGCTGAAGGCTTACACTTAGAGCACACAAAGCCAGACCAGCTGCAATTTCCATCAGGCATATAAATAATAGATGTTACATTATAACATGTCTGAAAGAGAGGCTTGTGATATGATAGCTATGTTCTTGACACAAATTCTGAATGGTACAAAAATTTACCAACTAAATAAAAAAAACAAGCTACCCAATCATATTATCACAAATAATAAAGAAAGATTAAAATAATAAACTGTGAGACAGCGGTGATTGACAGAAAGACTAAGTTCTGTATTTTGCACAATTTTTCTGGTGGTCATTTTTCAATATCAAATCCTATTAGTCTGAGAGAGCCTGTGAGCGTTGCGGCAGACTGCTGGAGTCCTCTTGAGCCTTGTGACTGAGTGAGAGAGGAGGCCACAGCTCCATACTGGCCTTTTATCTGGACACACAGGGGTCATATAGCTTCTCTTTGAAGAAATATTCAACTAATTACTTTGGAGAGTGGTCTCACAAGCAGGGAGCAGGCTGTGGATTGTTGAGGCATTGTAAAAGGGTAAACGAAGGATGAGGATTTTCATCTTCTTGCACAAAAAATATTTTGAAAAATGACATGTCATTGTTCCACTCAGTAAAAGAGAAGATGGAAAAATGAAGAGTAAAAAAGTTCAAACATTTAAAACATTAGTGACTGGGGCACTGCTCATGTTAGTCCAGCCATTCAAATGGTTACATCCAAAACAGTTTGACTGCTTGACATAACATTGTGGAGCATCAATACTTTACATATTGCCGCTCTCCTTTTCTTTTGCAATGCAAAGATGAGTGTTCAATTGACTCCACCAGACAAACTGTAGACCGAAATACAACTACTTGTGCTGGCAGTGTGCTTTGCTTGCCACATTTATTCATCTCCTCTTTTGTAGAGTGTAAGGCCTGGCAGCCAATCAGTGCCGAAGCTACAGAAGCAGTGCTTATCTCTTCTGATAGATTATGCCTTTCTGAGGTCTGCCCTACTGCTAAGGAATTCCAGGTAAAGCTTTCGTGGCCCTTTGCAGGCCTAGTACAGTTCTGTCCCCCCATCTCTCACCCTGGGGCTCACAGAGGCAGCCTGCCCCCCCTATAGCACACTGGGCTAATTCACTTGGCGTTGGGTAACGGACATCTGTCACTCTGGATGCCTCGAGGGACATACAGACAAGGCCTGGGATGTGTGTGGGGAGGGCACTGGATGTGTTGCATTTTATAACACATAGCCAACACCCAAAGGTAAACATTTACAGATTACTTAACAAACGGTTTCTAAAAAATACCACCTACCTAACTTATTTATCATGCCAGTTTTTTTAAAACAATACACATTACTCATCCTCACAAATGAGGAAACCTCCTTGGGGGAGGTTTCTATAGCAACCACCGGAGGGGCAGCGTGGTTCTGGTGAGGCGGTGCTGTACATGTTGTCCAAAAAGGAGTTGGGTGTTAGGGAGATCAGGTTTCCCCCTCTAGGGGCCATCCTAAGTCCACCCCCCCATGTAACCCCCCCAACTCTGCTGCTGGCATTCACATGCTAATTCATCTCCATTGGTGATTACACTCCCTTTAAACCAACTGACAACTACAGCTGGAGTCAGGCTCTTAACGGCACACTGTTGGATGAAAGAGTGCAGCGATGTACACGTGTGTGTGGTTGTATTTGAATGAACTTCTATAGATTGTCATTTTTCCACATACTTTGGGCTCTCTTGTTCACTACAAAAAGGAAAATATTAGCTAATAATACATTTTGTGTTGTTCTACAAAAAACAGCTTTTATATGATGTCCTGGAGAAAAGGCTGGACGTAAATTAGCAATCCCATTAAGATAATTTAGAGCACTCGGATACATACGTATGTTGGCTAATTCAGTGAAAATATATACTGACAGTCCCTGTATGGAACAGTGAAAAGAGAAAAACAGAAGCCATGAGGAGAAAACCAAGGATACAAACTCTGATAGAGCGTCAGCCGTGACTTGACAGCTCTGCTGGCATTGATGCATGTGGCGCGCACTAAGCTTGGCAGCAGGGTCCCAGTAATGATGGCGCCATCAAACAGAGGGCCAAAGAAAGGAACCTGTAAGAGGAAAGTAAAAAAGTTATAGTTGAAAAAATACATATTCTCTTCTCTTACCCATAGATCCTAAAATACATTAATCATAATAACTATACAACTGATATGAAGGGGAAGCAAAAATAGATGAATATACAACTTTTACAATTGTGATTTAATTGATTTAACCAAAAAATAGATCACCCTAAAACCAACAACCTCCACCATTGAGTGCAACAAGATGAGGAGGTTTCAACCAAAACATTTTTTTCCCTCAGTTTTAACGGTTTGTCCATCTGTTTGGGGCAGGGTTCATGTTAAAATTGGATTTTGCCCAATTTTGCATGACAACCACACATCTGATGTGAATCAATGATAGGTGACAGAAATTAAAATGACAATCCCATACAAAACAATGCCCTCACATTGTGCAACTAAACAAATACAAAGGGACAATATGCATTTTAGTGTCAGTGTATAAGTGTGGGTAAGTGCATATTGGAAGGAGGCCCCTAATCATTGAAGCTAAGTGGTCATTGACCTGGAAGTTGATGTAAATGTCAAAGTCTATCAAAAGTGTCTTAAACTAGAATAATTAGTACAATAATATAGACATTTGTATTTTTACTGATCAATTAACTTGATTCCATCCTACAACACAGTAACAATGATATAATAATAATGACTGGAATTATAAATAAAGAATTGATTCCCCCCCAACTCAGGACCATTGTTGATATCCTTCAACAACTGCACCATTTATGGAATGTATATTTTTTTCTCTGAACAAATTCATTCATTCATTTTCTTCCACTTAGTTGTTAGGGTTCACGGGTGACTGGAGTCTATCCCAGCAACTTTGGGCCTTAGGCAGTGTACAAACTGGACAATGGCCAGTAACACCCACAGTAACACGGGGAGGACATGTATCACTACTCACAAGAAGACCCGAGTTGACCGAGGATGTTCGAGTTTAAACTCCCTACCTTCTTGCTGTGAGGCAGGAGCGCTAACCACTCTGCCACCGTGCACCCCAAATTGAAAAACTTCATGATGTAAAATTACCCAAAAAGATTATTTTGTTTAACAAAATAATATAAAGTGAGTGGGAATACAATTGAAGATACATCTGAAGCCATTTAAAGACAGTTTGCCGTCTTTTGACAGAAACATTGAACAGGAGAGTAGAACTATGAGGAGTTAAGATGAAAGCGACCCTAGAAAAAAAAGATCATCTCTGAGAGCACATACCCAAAGTGTGGGTAATAATTCACAGCTGGAGAAGAGGAGACTTTCAAATGATAACTATCAAAGGAAAAGAACTTTGAAAATAAAAAGCTGGACTATGAGTATAATACTTAGCATTAACCTTGTAATATACTTCTACTTTATTGATTTGATTAACAGTCTTACTTTAATGTGTTGCCAGTTTTTTTTTTTTTTTTTACCTGTGATTTCTTTATAATCTGGATAAAATACATGTGGTTCTTCATTGGATAGATGATAATCAGCACATCTCCAAAGTCAGTAGGGATGATGCCACGGCGGTAGTCCCTGGTGTGCTCCGACCACACTATGTGTACCTCATCATTTCCCAGGTGACGCAGCTGCCAAACAAACAAAATCAGCCTAATCAAGAGCTTGGTAAAACAGGTAATTTTCCTCTCTATGGTGATAATAACAAAGCAAATTTATGGCAAGACTAAGGATTCATACATAAATGATAATTAAATTGAAAAGAAACTACTGGCTGTATGTTGAAATGCATAAACATTTATTAATTTAGAGAATTTTGAAAGAAGTCTACAAAGTTAAATAAAATATTTAATATTTTTATACTGCATTTTGTTCAACTGCATTTACAATAGTATACCCCACAATAACACTTAATTACAACAGGTGCAAAAACAAGCTGACTGCCTTTTTGCTAAATAATTTTGTGAGGAAACAAAGACTTAAATAGAGGCTTTGGACCTAGTTTAACTCTTTTTATAGCTTCTTTTATTACACATTCAAATTGCTAACACAAAATGCACAAGATTGGTCATTTAAAAACAAATAATTCAAAATCCAATTAACTTCCCCCATCAAAGTTTAAATTGCTTCCCACTTCCACTCTATTCACAAAACACAAACGAGACTGGTCAAAACAAGACACACTTAAATAGCAGGAAATTGACAAGAAATTGGTAAACAGCCTACCATTCTAAAGTAAATAAACTACATTATATTTCCTGACAAGTGCCCAGTCCTTAGCATATTAGCTTGTGACAGTAAATAAAGCTTAACCTTTTCTAGGGTATCCTTTACACTGACAAGTGAGTCTCTACTCAGAAGAAAACATTTGCCAATGTACTGGGTCTTAATGAGCCATTAAGAAACATGCCCTTGCCACCAAAAATGCAATTAGCACATTCTATTATGAACCCTTAATTATGGTAATACATTAATCTTAAACAAACCCCCTGCATGTTGATTACTGGTGCACACCAGTACAAGTTCTCTGTCAGCAGGATCAGCAGTTACTATTCAGGTCAGTCACTGGGGCAATTTGAGAGAAAATGTTGAATATGCATTTGCAGCAAACAATCAACACTGGGGTATTAATTTGGGCTAAAATATTAGCATTTGGATGGGTTGAATCACAAGTTTAATGAGGATGCTGATGCACTAGTCAGTCTTCTGCACCGATACATTTACTTCTTTCAATAATCACATCCAAATGCCTAAGGGTTGTTTCTAAATAAAGCATAATTTGAGATAAAGACTCTTCTTCTATTAGTCTTGTATTACCTCATACATAGCTCATATACTGTTATAACTTATATTTTCCTATGGTTAATAATTATAAATAATATTGGTTGCTCCAAGTTCTCTTCAGGTCAAATCTGATCATGTCATGTCCTTCATGCTAATCCAAACATGAACTAGACATAACTAGACGTAGACATACAATATTGTTCAAAATAATAGCAGTACAATGTGACTAATCAGAATAATCCAGGATTTTAGTATATTTTTATTGCTAAGTGGAAAATAAGTTACCAGTAGGTGCAGTAGATTCTCAGAAAACATACAAGAACCAGCATTCATGATATGCACGCTCTTGAGGCTGTGCAATTGGACAATTGAAAAAAAGTCTGAAGTAAAAGCATCTGGACTCAGTTTTCAAGGTGAAGATGTATGTTGCAACAAGACAATGACCCCAAACACATTAGTAAACAAGCAAAGTCTTGGTTCCAAACCAACAAAATTAATGTTATGGAGTGGCCAGCCCAATCCCCAGACCTTAATCCAATCGAGAAGCTGTTTCTGAAGCAAAACCAGGAAATGTAAATGAATTGTGGAATGTTGTTAAAGAATCATGGAGTGGAATAACAGCCGAGAGGTGCCACAAGTTGGTACCAAACAGATGTGAAGCAGTTTTAAAAAACTGTGGTCATACAACTAAATATTTGTTTATTGATTCACAGGATTGCTAAATCCTAGAAACAAAAACGTTTGTACAAAATAGTTTTGAGTTTGTACAGTCAATTTTTTTTTTAACACACCCCTTTCAACTAATTGCCCAATTGCACAGCCTTAAGAGCGTGCATATCATGAATGCTGGGTCACCTACTGTTAACTTGTTTGCTACTTAGTAATAAGAAATATACAAAAAACTTCAATTATTCTGGTTAGTCACATTGTACTGCTATTATTTTGAACAATACTGTAACTGTTGCCACAGAATGAATCCTGGACCTGGGAGCTTGTTTTGTGGAGTGTGTGAAAGATACACCTCCTATAGCAAGAATTAAACGTGACTATGCATTTTTAAATTGTACGCTGTCTATGTAGTCTCTCTGGATAATATGGAAAAATAATTCTTATAACAATAGCCAAAAGGTTTGATTCACATAGGTCAGCAGAACAGCCTAACTCTAACCCTATGTATTAATAATCCTAATCTAAGAACAAGTCAGTTAAGCTTTTGGCCTGTGGTAAATGTGATAGCAAAGGAACCCTACCATCTCTTCCACATGCACACTTTTGTGGTCTACATGGCCTGACCCCAACCCTGCAGGTCGCTCCTGTAACCACATTACTGAAGCCAGCTGCTACTTCTGCAGCCTGCAATGCCAAAAACCCTCAATTGGATTGAGGAATTTGTGTTTTTCATTTTTTCTTTTTTGTACTTCACTCCTATTATACCCTGTTCATGTCTGCAAACAAGCAGTCTGCTCCATCAAGAGTTCCCCTCCCATGTCTTTTCTGCAGTATGCATCTACGGGTGCACTGGGTGACTGCTGGTTTAAAACTGTTGCTTTTAAATTGACAGGGAAACATCCTACTTGAATTTTTTGTTTCTTTCAGTTGCCTCTTATTTTTTGAAGCATGTTGATACAGCCCATGGCTACATTTTACTCAATTCTGGACATGCCCATCACTTTACTCTTGCCAAGCTAAGTCAGATTTTTCTTACATAAACAAATATAACTAAAATAGTAACTAAACACAATAACTTTGGATTCCATTTGAAATGAGAAACTGGTTATTTATAAAATGGGAAGGAGGAGGACTACAAAGGACTGGGGGGCTTGGGACTGAGTAGTATAGCCTGATGAATTTCCCTTCTCTGCAGGGTACTGTATGAGAAGATTGGCAGCACTGGCAGGGGCCTTGCGGCTCATTTCTTCGTGCTAACTGCTACTGGTGCGCTACAGTTCAGAATCCCACTGCAGAAGCCAATCGATCGTTCCTGTGGCGGCAGCAGGAATTGGATAAAAGGATCCTGCCGGCATCCGGTCGGCGCCTGCCCTAGCAGGGAAAGCTAATGGCTGAATCCAGGCCCTGGTCACAGCACTAAGGGAGGGGGGCAGGGGCTAGCAGAATCATAGTCATTACCACAGCAGCACATGCCCTCTCTTCACTCACGCGCCGGCAACTCTCTATTCCTCAGGCCTGCCTGGCCAGGGTCACTAATCAATGCCCGCACTCCAGAGTCACACCTCCTGATCACAGCTTAACACAGGCCTGAAGGCTACAGCAACAGAGGGCTTTGAGCCCGTACAACTATGTAGCCATTTCACTGCACACAAAAATTGAGCTCTATTTCCCTTTTCCCTACATAGTTAAATATATTAGACAGCTAATGCTCACAATACTGTACATATCTTAATAAGGTAAATGTCACAGAAAAAAACAAAACAAAAATTAGTACCTTTTTGGTGAGGCAGTCATCTGAATCAGATGGCATACGTGTTGAGACATGAAATATTGCCTCCATGGTGGAGGTAGCGTAGTAAGGGGCTGTTAGACCTGTGGTGCCATTCCTCTGGAGGCCACCCATAAAGCCACAGTGTGTGGCCAGGTCCACCTACGAGAGAAACACAGAATTAGATGGTTCAGTGTTTTTGGCCTTGTGTACATTTAAGCTGTGTGTCTGAAGAGTATTAAAAAAATGTGTTCACTGTCACAGGCTGATATGTTGTGTATACCTCCCATCCAAGTCCAGACACAAAGTCTTCATAGGCCTGACTGCCTGCACTGTTGGACAAGATGGAGCACTTATCCTCTTGTCCTTCTCCAATGTAGAATACAGCAATCTTATGTGTCTCACGACTGCATAAAGTAACAATACAGACAATTATAGACAATGTTACAAATTTAAGATGGTTTTTCTTTTTCATTTTGCCATCTCTGTCAGCCTCTCTAAAATGACTTTATATTCTGCATCAGCTGTTGTCATACATTATGTATTATACATGGTGTATGTATGATACATACACCATGTGGAGATTTAGGGAACTACGTATGCTAGTGCAAAGGCTGGCATTTTTCCCGAAGCTAAGGCATGCCTTTAGGGAGACAAATGTCCTTTTTTTGGGGCATTCTTTTTACACTCCATTTATTGGCAGAACTATATAACAAATCATTAAAATAATGAAATATTTTAAATGTTTTGAAGACTCCTACGGAAAGATAGAGAATATATGGCACAGATTAGGTTTTAGCTCTGAAATTAGATCTTAATTTTCAAACTGAATAATTACCATTGCCTTGAATCCAAGTTCTTCAACTCTCGCAAGAGTTTGGAGTTTTTCTTCAGCAAATGGAAACTTTTCCTGGTTTAAAAAGAAACATTTTGTTAATTACACAACAATTAAAATAAAAAAATAAGTGAATTATTGCCTAAATTGCCACACATGCTAGATTGACAAAGGGAAAATGGTGCAGATGGAACCAGCAATCTCCTACTACTTTTTTTTGATTGCTGCGCTATCACCATTAAGAGGTGTAAGCTTTTAATTTACAGGGAAGCATAGCAAAGATGTGGCTCTGCTAGACAGACTTCAGTAAAAACAGCTGGGCACTTTTACCCTGTGGAGAGAAGATTAGGATTCTCTGCTGTGTGCTTTTAACCCTACGTTTTGCAATGCACAAAGCCTGAAATGAGTAACTTGCCAAAATATAAGCATTGTTCGCAAAATGAATAAAGTAAATACTAGTAATATTCTGTTTAATTTTTACATAAACTTAAAGACACTATTTTTGATAATTCAATTTTAGTTTTGGAAACAAAAATTGAATACAAATCAGCTATTATTATTTTCTTTTTTAAGTATAAAAAAAATACATTTTTCTCTACAGTTTTCAAAGTTATATTTACAGATTTAAAAATAAACACCATTTTTTTTTCAAAATGAAAACAATGACCAAAAAAATGTATTGCACAAAATCCTTTTTCTTTAGAATAACAATATTCAAACTATTATAGCTGAAAATGGTGCTCAGGTACCTGCGATCCCAAGAGTTCATGCCAAGGTCATTAAGAAGCAGACGACAGAAGTAGAAAGGAGCTTTTGGTTCCTGGTGGGAGGGTTCTCTCTGGCAGGCGGCCCGAAAGCTTACATCAGCATCCCACTTTCTCACCTGCTCCTCCTCCTGCTGAGTTTGCTGCAGAATTGCCTCTCGAATGGCTTCCTCTTGCTCAAGATTCATACCACAGGGTGAAGGGGCTGGCTGGTTGAGCTTAAGCTGGGGATGGGGCAGGCATTCTGGGCTGCTGTGGCCTAAATCTTCCAATAGCTTATCCAGAATGTCAACTTCCTCCTCTTCACTACAGTCCGAATCTGAGAGTTGCTTTTTATATGTTCTCTTTTCTGTCAAATAGGTCAGATGATCGTTACTTTGACTGACTGTAGTAGTAGATGAAAGATGGCAATTATAAGTGCCCATATCAACAGAGTCTTCTTGGTTGGTGCAATATAGGATTGCACCATCCCAGGAGTATTTGCCTGAGATATCACGGACAATGACCCGTACTTGGGATGAGGAATGAGGGGGCTGTCCAACAGTGTGATCATCAGTGGGAATCTGCAGATAGGACACCAGTGTGCTATCATTAAAGACAAATAACTGCAGATTGGGGCTTTTGAAGACCTCTGAGGACAGCTCGGATGACTCCACATAGGGGTTGTCATGATTTTCGCTCACTAGACTATGGAGAAGAGCAGGGCCACCACTCAGAGGATAATGGCCCAGATGGTTTACTAGGTGTGTCATAACCATACGCGCCGTAAGGGGAATGACCTCCATGCTCCGTCTGCGTTTCTCTGTCAGAAAAATAAAAGCAAAGAAGTACTGACTGTGGAGCAAATTTAAATTGTAAAACTGAAATAAAAATAATAGTAAAAGTACTAATGTGAGTAATGCTTGCCATCTATTTTGATAAGTTTGCTCTACATCTTGTGCAGAAATTCTACCATCTTTGTATTTTCCAAAGATTTTGCTTAAGATAAGTAACTTAGGGCTACATTGTATATTTGATACAATGGCTTGGCCAACACATCTCTAAGTAGGTAGCATCTAATCATGAAAGATAACTTTGAAAAGCCCAGTGAGTGTTTCTATAATGGAGGCATAGAGACCGTCTGAGTGCTAATGAGAACCGCCATCTCTCACGATACTGAATAGGACCTAGTGAATTGCATTTATGTAAATGCACAGGTTTTTACTCCTTAGTGAATGGCATGCCATGCTTTATTCTGCAGTGATGTGGAAAAAAACAAGAGGATGCACTCCTGCATTGTGACAGTGCTATCAATACCATTATCCCCATCAAAGTGGAAAAAGCTCTTCAGAAAGCAGGCCAAGCTGCATTAGAGATGCACTGGCCTTTTGATGTGACTTGATCAATATGAGGTAGGGGCATGAATATAACTAGGCCGGCACTCTTTGGTTTGCCCTTTTGATAGTGTTTTGTTATTTCTACTAAGACACTGCCGCTGTGTACCAAAACGCAGAGATGTGGTACATTTTTTCAGATAAAAGAAACACTTCAAATTTCTCACATTGTTTTAGTATTGCCCACATGCACTAGACAGTTGGACTCAAAAGACTTTTTAGAAGTTGAGGACATGTAGGAGAGAGAGAGAGAGAAATATATTCCCTAATGGAATCACAAGGTCGCAAAGAGAAGAAAAAAAAAAAACTATCACATTTTTATCTAAACCCCATAATGGGTCTTCTCTCAAGGGATAAGCACTAATGTGAATTCAATTCCCTGTGATGGTTGATTTCCTTTTCAGAATTTTATTAAGACGTTGGAATTTAATGGAAAGGCTCCAAATAGAAGGGGTCCAATGAATTTACAATTTAATTTTTAAAGATATTTTGGTAGGTTGGAGTACATATATAAATGTGTAGTAGGTATCCGAAAAGAAACAACCAAGAAGACAAATCCCTACCAAGTCTTTACATAAAGTTATCATTTTAGACCAGTGGAGCTGTGTAACAAAGAGGTGCAAAAAGAAATGTGACAATGGATGGATGCTGCACATTCTAAATGCAGGTCCTCTATGTTCTTACCCTCAGCTACAGTTAATAGATTTCCAAAGTCTGTAGTGGTAGTCTGGGAGGGTGTAGGCTCACAGCTTTTAACCTGACCCAACATGAGGTCATAGTCAGAAGACAAGTCTGATAGACTGAGGAGGTAGTGGCTCTGCTGGGTGTGCAGATTGGAACCAAACACACAAGAGTGCAGTACCTGCAGAACAGAAGAAAGCAAAATATAACTGTCCATTATATTTTGGACTACACAATTCAAGTCTATTTTATTTACCATAACTGTACTGAGTTTATGACAATTTCCTACTGCACAGTGCATAAAGATGTAACAATGAACATGATGTTCAACATAATGTTAGGAGAGAAGGGGGTGGGGTTTAAAGCTACTAATCCATTTCTCATGTAATGTGTGAGTGTATTGATCAACGTAGCAGATGGCAAAGCATCCGTTGGCAGGGCTAGATAAGACGCACTGGGGCAGTTGATTACAGCCATTGGACAGGTTTACACTGTTTGATTTAATTAAGACTTTATCCTCATGCTCAGCTTCTACCACAAACATCCACTCAGCCACACAAACACAGAAGACAGAAACACCTGTATACTGTACGATTGATTAGACACAAGTTGCAGTACGAAGGGTCAAAATAGATGCATAACGTATGTAAATAAGGGGGCCTCTTATTCAGGATGGAGCAACTTGGGTAGAGCCATGCAAAGGCTAATCCTATTCAGTACAGACATACGCTTACACTTGGCTGAGAGATGCTTAGAGAGGCAGGCTTGCCCTGCCATCTGAAACAGTATTGTGTGGGGAAATGTAGACAGTATGGATGATTCTACCAAGCAGGCCTCTAAGCACATGGGGGAGGGATTGGAGGTTTGATGCTAAAAAGACCTGAACCAAACAGCTGCTACACCAAAGCCCCAAAGAGCTTCCTCTGTGGAGAGGTGGAGAGACAGAAAGGAGGGGGAAAAACAAGGCTGTGCTTGACAACTAAGTGACTGCACTCCACATAGCAACAGTTCCTACAAGGTAACACAGAGCAAAACCAGCACAGGAGCACATTATATATTATTACACAAGTACAATTATGAATGTACACAAATCAAACAATAAATAAATAAAATGTAAAGAGATATACAGGCACACATGCACGCACTTTGTTTAACCGCCCCCTTACCCCCACCATGCAAGTGATGCAGCTGGCTACTGAGGCAGGCAGAGGGAGCAGATGGACAAGCTAGAACAGAACTTCAATGAACCAATGAGGTGCAGTGTAGTGTTACTCTTATAGCCATTTACACAAAAAATTTAAGAGCTTGGTATTTGATGTATAAATATATAATGCTAGGGCAGAGTGCTTAATCTAACATTTTTGTACATTTTAGATCTTGTGAGGATTTCTTTGAAATTTCTAGCAACTGCACAAGGTTGTTCTGTTGCAATCATGGTGAAAGAAAATCCAGGAAGTTCTGCATATGTTCACGTGTATATCTGATATTCCGTTACCTATGTTTGGCCTAGGTTTAATATATTGATGCCAATAAATCCTAAAGAGCCCATATCTTTTGTGTACTGATCGACAACCAATCATGGCAAATTGTCTTTGCTTTTAGCAGCTGCAGTCACTCTCATATTAAGACATATTCCATTCAAATCTGCAAGACAAGCATTTATAGCCTGAGCTTATCAAATGGACAATAGGTCCTGTTTGAATAATTGGACCATTTCTTATCAGGGGTGACATCCTTACAAAGATCTGCTGTTGACAGCATCTGCCCAGGCAGGAGGGAATGAATAATACCTCATTCATTTGTGTCAGCCCTTATTCTCAGGGTCAGACCATAAAATAAAATGCACAAATATGGGGAACTATAATAAATACTGGATCATTCAGCTTTAAAAAATAAATGTTATACAAGACAGCAAGATACGATTATTTCTTCTTGTGTCTGTAATAAAGGGTTTGTTAAAGTATCAACTCTGTTCTGAAAAATGTAATTGGCTCATTTGCTTGTGTGGTTACCTACCCTATAGATGTAGTCCAACAGTGGGGCCTTGTAAGCTACGCAGTCCTCCAATGTAGGCATGGTGATGGGTTCAAGCAGTAGACTCAAGGGAACAGCCATACACCAGTCCAACAGACAAAGCAACAGTGACACCATTAACTGGGTAAGGTGGTAAAAGAATATAAAGAGTCAGAATTAGTATAGCCAATTTACAGTATTTGTAAAATGTGTACTGCAAAAATGAGATGAGACAATACAGAAAACATCAAACAAACAACTACAGGAGCAGACAACTACAGCTGAAACAACATTCCTCTGCAAATGCACCATTCCACCATGATAGATCCAAAGGCCTTTAGATATTAGTTATTTTGTATTCCCTCCTTTAGAGTAGGTACCTTTTTGTCTGCTTCCACCGTTGAGTGCTCTGCGCTGGGTAACAAAAAGGCTATTGTGGCCACAAAGATCTGTAGTGGGGATAAAACAAGGAGAAAGATAACTGGATGACACAATCCTATTCATCAGTTGAGCAGGGCCTAAACTAAACTGGATCAAATAACCACAGGATGTAGCTTAGCTTTTAAATATGAACGACGTCTTTTGACAATTTCAATACAAATGTGCAAGGCATAGCATTTTTACCTCAATGATTTTCTTAGGCAGCGCAGACTCTAACTTTTGGAGATGCTCCCAGTGACAAATGAGCAACTGAAGCACATCACAAGCTACCTGTGCCACAGATTTGTTCCCAAACTAGACAAAACAGAACAAAAATGAATGCAGTTTTGACCACGCAAAACATTACTTTCTAAATGGTTACAAGGCTTTGTATTCAAGTAATAATAGAAAAAAAAGAATAAAGCAATAGTGTTGGTTATATACAGACATGAGAGTAAAATATACCCGAGTATACAGTATATGTCACTGAACGAATGTCATTTTATTTATTTTATCACTCAAGGTATGGGAGATTGGACTCTACAGACATCCTTTTTGGATTTATGTAAAGTCAATACAAAGATTCAAAGAAGGCAGAAACACTACTGCCTCAAGATCAAGAGAAAAGGTTAAGGCCAAGTGTGATAAAATTCTGTGTAATTTTGCCCAAATTCAGCTTTTCCCTTACTGTGCAGATAATCAGCATAATTTCATTTCCACTTCAAGCCATGGCTCATTTTCTCCAGACTCATTGGAGGAAAGAATTGAGCTGTTGACAATTTTCTTTCAAATGTGGATTTCTTCAGTGATTTGAAATTCTTTGTGGAGAAATAGAATTTCCTATTTCTTCCAGCTGAATGCCTCTCAACATGTAACAAGGGCAGACAATGTGGGGAGTGCAGAAATGGCCAAACACAAAAAGGGGCCCTGAGAGTTCAGCACCTGCTTTTAGAAAAGAGACTCTCAGTGCCACTCTTCCCCCTAGATCCCCCACCCAGCCTATACCCTCTATTTTGGGGCTGGCTGAGTCTGTGTGTCAAGTTGTACAGGGGAGTGATTACTGCTCCATTAGAGAAAGGGAGTGGGGGGGGGGGTTACTTGAGCAGGAAGCTGGGAGATGTAGCTGCTTAAATTGGCCCACATCTACTGAGAGTGAGCAGCCTGGAAATTACGCCACCGCCCAAAACCTTTTCCATGAAAAAAAAAATATATAAATAAAAAAGAAAACACAAACAGCCAGCTAAATGCTTCAGGACTTCTAAGCCACATTAAAACACAATATAATTTGTTCTTAAACATAGACATCTTAGCACATGACACAGCACGCACATATATTTGTACCTTTAGTGTTACTCCCAAAACATTGATGGCATCCTTAACTTGATGGTGGATTTTCTTTTGCATTAGCTCCTCACATATCCACAGACCCAAACTGCATACAGCAATGCATCTGAAAAAGAAAAACAAGAATGAATGTTTAATCATTGCGCCCCAATTTTTACATTTAACCTTAAATGCGCGAGTCATAATTTACTAACATAATAAATCTTGATTGCCCGCATAAACATGGACATGGTTCTTAGTTATTGTAACAAATATGATAAATGAGCAAAGCCTACCTTGAGGCTTCACAATGTTCTTTTGTTGCCGTCTCTAGCAGGATGTTGACAAGACAGTCCTGAGTAGTGAAAACACAGTTAGGTTCATTAAATATGCTTCCACAAAAAATATTTACTACCTTAAAAGTTAAGTTGAAAAAAGTGTTCCTTTTAACAAATATTTAAAACTACAGTAATATTAAAAAAGCTTACCTTCATATCTTCTTGACCCAGAACTACGTCATCTGAGCATCTAATACTTTGTAGTACTGGAATCTGGTGGTAAAGGTCGGGGAAACACACAAGGGAACCCAAGATTGTCTGTGCCTCCATTCTGGGAGCCTTGCAGAGAAATGGTTGTTGTGTTTAATTCCATAAGAGTGACTACAACATGGGATTAAGGTGGCAAGATAAAGTATGGGAAGCTTTTGGAATTTCATGGTTTTCTAAATAAATTTGTCTTAAAATGTGATCTGATCTTTATCTCTGGGTATTGACAAACAATGTGTCTAAAAATATTTACACCAACAAATTCAGATCTTTCATGTCTTTATTGAACACACAATGAGTGTGTTCAATAAAGACACTTTTTCCAATGACATTTAAAATGAAAGTGGAAGTAAAAAGTGAACGCTTAGCAGCAGCAATAACCTCAATTGGGTGCTTCCTGTAGCTGTAGATCAGATCTGCACATTGTTGAGGAGGAATTTTAGCTCGGTCATATTCTTTGGACATCTCATGTGTATGGCCTTCTTCAAGTCAATCCATACTGGCTCTGAATTGGCCACTCCAAAAGATGGATTTAGATTTTTTCCTCAAGCCATTCTGTTGTGGACTTGCTCCAGTGTTTTGGATTGTTGTCCTGTTGCATCACCCCCCTTCTGCACAGTTTCATCTGATGTACAGACATCCTCAAATTATCCTGAAGAATTGTCTGATATACTTGGGAATTCATCTTCCCCTCAATGATTGCAAGCTGGCCAGGCCCTGATGCAACAAAGCAGGCCCAAATCATAATGTTTCCTCCAGCAGACGTTACAGTTGGGATGATGTTTTCATGATGATATGCCGTGCCCTTTCTACACCAGAGCGCTGTGTGTTTTATTCAAAATAGTTCAATCTTAGTTTGTTGCCAATTCTGCTGTGGAATGTTAATGTGCTCTTTATCTCATTGATGATTCTTTGTTGTGCTCTTGGTGTCATTTTGACTTGGCACCAAGTAGCAACAGTCCCAAAACATTTCCATTTGTAGATTGTTTGCCTAACTGTAGACTACTGAATTTCTAAAGTCTTTGAAATAATTTTGTAACCCTTTCCAGCTTCATGTAAAGCAACAATTCTTGATGTAGCTCCTTTGAAAGCTTCAAGGGTTCTTCTTGTACAGAGCAAACTCCAAAAGTTTGAGTTTTTTTTTTTAATCAGTCAAAGTAGCTGTAGCCCACACCTCCAAACGTATTATCTAAACAAGACTCCAGGTTAAAACCTGACTCCAATTAGCTTTTTTTAGGTTATTAACTCCACAAGCACCATGAGGTATTTTGGTTGTTCTCAATAAAAGACATGAAAGATAAGAATTTGTTTGTTTAATTAGACACATGTTTGTCAATACCCTTGACTTAGATGAAGATCAGATCACATTTTAAAGACAGATTTATTAAGAAAACCATGAAATTCCAATTCTTGCCACTGAATATAATTTGTATACATTAAAGAAGCATAAAACAAGCAACAGGATGTTTGGCAAAAACACATACAACATAATTTTTATTTCCACTTCTCACAAATCAATACATTAGTACAACACCAAATTAACATGATCCATCTAAAAACGTATTTTTGTGTTTCCAAATGCAATAATCAGATTATAACAGCTGCTATAATTCTAACGAATAATTCCAGTACAATACAAAAATAACAATATTATTAACAGTGTGTGTTTGAGTACCTCCAAGGAGTTGGAATTTAGAATGCAAGCAGCAGCAGTGATGAAATCTCCAATCAGCATTGTGAAACCTGGCAGCCCGAGGAAGAAGAATCGAGGAGAACAGGATCCAATGATAGTGTTTAAAACATCCTGAAGACACATACAGACCAAATGCATAAACATCAATTAAGCATCAATTATTACAGCATCTCCTGTTATAAGACTGTTAGACTTTTATTTATTTTACAAGAATGTCTGATGTTTAAGTACTTCAACATTGTGAAACTACTTTGAAAATTTTGCATTCGGTGCTGGATCAGAAAATCTTTTGTAAATGGGTCACAATGTGAAAGGGGGGGGAGCAGGGAGAAAGCTTTTTCCTTCCACACGTAAATCCAGCATTTTGCATGTGTATAGTGGAAAATTGCATGTCACTTAAGGAAGACAGAAATGAAGCAGACAAATGATTCATAGAGAATAAGAAGTTTAAAAGCATTGAACATGTGAATCATATAAATAGACATAAGCAAACCTGTATTTAATGGCAGATTCATTTGCTCTGACCATTCATGTCACCCTTTGTTAGGCTCAGTGCAATGCCATGGAAGAGAGAGAGTAAAACGTTTTTAGCATCATGACAATGCAGCTTTAGAATGCATATACTCGAGTACTGTCAATGACCAATACTCATACTTTGATAAGCAAAAGTATAGTTGCATGCCAATCCAGATTTAGAATAATTGCTTTCCCTCTTATCTTAGACGTGTATGTGTATATTTGTTTACAGAGGCAAGGTCCTGTTTAGGAACACCTGCCTCCTTGGCCATAAAAATGTGTAAATCGGCCAGTTCAAACACAAGCCCCTTTCTAGCTAAACTAAAGGCCACTTTAGCAAACACAAAGCCCCACTATTCTTCCTTGGTTCTTTTCTCTCTCAAACAAACACATACACACACTGTACTACCTACCTATCTGGGACATTAATAACCCGTGGCTTTGGTAAACAGGGAATGCAGGTGAACAAAAGAGAAATAGAATAAACACGCAGAGGCAATAAGTAGGAAGTCAAACCAACACGCTGCACTGGATGCAGAAAATTGGTGGGAAGAGCTTCAGGATTGAGGGTCTATTTTACCATCATTTTGTTCGTAATTGACCTCTGAAAGATAATGTGCAGTGCAGTCAGAGGTAATTAGCAGACAACAAACTGTTGCTTGATTGCTTGAAATAAGCATTTTAGAGGAAGCCACAAATGTAAAATGCAAAGTGTTTTCTATTGTATGTGTCGAAGGAACCTGGATTGAGGTGTGTGTATAGAAATGGGAACAGAACCCTGCATGTGGCTCTGTGCTGGCAGTGGGAATGGCCCCTACATCAACAAAAGGTGCATTAATGTAAGTCTGAATAGAGCCACCTCAGGCTTTTTATTTGTCCTCATCTCCAGAAAAGCACGCTGTCCACCTGCTGGCCCCTGGGGTGACAGAGTTCATGCCAACATTACATAATTTACCAACATTGGAAAATTCTGCCACCACTTTGTCAACATATACATATATTTGAACTTCACAAGCTCGCAAAAAGGAGGACAGTAATAATAATAATAAAAATGATGAATAATGTGTAATTTTACTCATAATTTATAATTTGTGATTAAGGTAACATTTTGTTTATACCAGTTGGTAGTCAATGCAAGTATGAGTTTGGTGCTTTTTTATTGAACATACCCATAATCGTGGTATGTCCAATAGCAAAACACTTTTTGTATAGATCTCACTGTATGAATAAAAAATCTGGCTATAGCAAGACAGTGGACCTATTAGATATATTACTGCTATTGTGCCATTTCCATGCCTTCATGAGACCGGTGACCAGAGAGAGGCAGACAATCAGGACAATAGCACTGACCTTGGCACTCTTTCAGCTAAAAGGAGACCTCTCTAAGGGAACTGTCATTTTCTTTAAGCTTGACTTGAATAGTGATAATTTACACTGAGGTATACCCCAATCTGTGTAGATTGTGGCCGTTAAACACAATTTTCTTGAAGTATAGTCTAAAGATGCCTCAAGTAACGGGTACTCTGTTCAGTCTGTTTGAACAACAGTAAAGGTTGTACAGGCTATGTTTTGTGCATGTATTTTTGTTAATGTTTAAAGATTATTGGTTATTAAACAGTAATAGTAAAGAAACCCTAAAGAAATCTTTTTCTAAATGTATTTTAGTAAAAAATAAATAAAATACTACAATTTGTCTGTACATGGTAACTAAAGTAATTCACATATAAATAAATAAAACGAGAGTTTACAGATTGTTATAATAATGTATATGTATTTTGTGTGGGGTAGGGGTGAAAGCAAGGACGAAGGAGGAGGGGAAAAATAAGAGCCACTTTCTTATGTTAAGCAGGCGTGCGGCTGTCCTCTATTGTGTGGCGTGAGGACTCTTTTCTCCGGCCAATTTGAGCATGCTTCAGTGGCCAGCCTGGCTCTGGCCCCCTGACGCATTATACAGAGCCACAACAAAAGCTGGAGAATGTTGCCTCATCTCTCAGTGTGCCCCCCTCATTGCTCTACTCTACGTTCCCCAGGCTCCCCTCCCGCTCCTTTACACAATCACAGACACAGTCAAAGCAACCAGCTTACTCTGGGCCCTGGGCCGACGTGTCAGTCTAGCGGAGCACGACAGACGTCAGTCCTTAATTAATCACGTATACGCGGCAGGGGCTCAAAACATTATTTAACAACATGGAAAACATTCTAATAAGCTTGTCGCACAGCCAAGATGCAAAAGAAACCAAGCCAGGAGGGCATCCCACACACGCTTTTGTCCCGATTCTTTGTTTTTGGGATTCCATTCATCTCCACTCAACATCATCTGATAGCAACAGAGCTTTACTAAATTTGAATGTAAAACAGGGTGTGGCTAAATGAAGTAAAAAATGTCAAAACAGTAAAATTCCTCATTACAAAGGTTTGAAATTATGAGAAAAGAAAACAGCTTTAACATAGCCCCAGTCATTTTAAAACAACAGTACACCTGAGTGTCCATGGTTGTCTAACAGAATTTAACCCTCTTAGCTTTGTCCAGCGCTAACACAGTGCACTAGACATATGTTATTGTTCATATCATTATGATTATTATTGTAAGTGCTCAATCAATCAAGTCTTAAGATTACTTAACTTAATCAGTACAGTTCCGAAAATAGGTGAAATTAGCAACTACACCTCTTCTCTCCATATATAATGCACAGTACTGTCTAGAGCACCATCTAGTGCTGAAATAAATAACTTCTACAAGACTTATAGAGGGCCATCTAGTGTCTTTACCTGGTCATCACTTGTAAAGCCCTTGTGCATTATGTAGTAGAGGTGCACTAGAAAGTCACTGTTGGGGAGCAGATCCTGGTGTCTGGTCATCATCTCACATATTAGCTTATAGGCCTGGAGTTTGCCTTCCTTGTACTCTGCTGGTAGCAATGTTGCCTGAACAAGAAAATGAAAAGATGAGATCAAAGCCACTGTTCAACAATTACAGTAAAAAAAAAAAAAAATCAATTAAAATTCACATCTAAAACGTACATTTAAAATCTTGTAATTCTATTTTTTAAGCTGTGTTTTATAATATATGTATGTCTTCAGTGATTGCATTGTTGTTACCCTAAAAAGCCATGACGCCAACATTCTGAGAGGAGGGATGAAGGCTGGCTGGGGAGGGGAAAACTGGTTGTCCACACTGATGCCTAGATTATCTCGGATCTGTAGGGTAAATGTAACATTTGGAAGCAAAAACAATGCAATTTACATGTCTCAACTCAAAGTTTTTCCTGATTTGATTTTACCTTTGCCAACTTGTGCCAGAGTTCATAGAGATTAGAGAACACCTTGGCATGAATCTTGGGGCAACGTATATTGTTCACATCTCCCAGAACACCCAAAATCCTCCTCCAGAGGACGAAGGCAGAATCAGCATGCCAACCAGTGAGGGTCCCACCCGCAATTATGCTCACATCATCAGTTAAACACTCACTACTGTCTGCATAGAGAATAACAGAAAGAAAGCAAAATAGACAGTAAACCACATTTGCTGAAATCCAATTGTTATTTTAAATTGTACTTGAATCAATGTATTTTTTTTATCTAACATTTAACAAATAATAAAATAAAAACATCTGATCTTCTATTGGCATTTCTTAACATTATTTTATCATTTTAGTGCATACAAATATTATAGTCTGTGGTAGATTGAAGACTGATTTAAATATTTCTAAATGCATCCAAACACCAAAAAGATTTTTCAAGACACATTTGGGAAAGAGGCACAGGTTGCATGCAATGATGAAAATGAGGTATAAACAACGGGAGGACAGCGCCACACAGTGGGCAGAATATTTAATCAGAACAAAGAAAGACTAGTTTGACAAAAACACTGGTTTCTTCATATAGTGGGGTATGTATGTATGTATGTATGTATGTATGTATGTATGTGTGTGTATATATATGTATGTATATATGTATGTATATATGTATGTGTATGTGTATGTGTGCGTATGTATATGTATGTGTGTGTATGTATGTGTATGTATGTATGTGTATGTGTGTGTGTGTGTGTGTGTGTGTATGCATGCATGCATATAAAAAATATATATATATATATTTTTATAAATATATATTTTTGTGTGAATTTATTTGATCTTTTTGAGACAACCTTTTAGGAAAATGGGTTTAGAATTGTCCAAAATGGATAACAGCATAATAAAACAAATCATTAACACAAAAAAGGGAAATCAACCCAGGGCAGACTTTTATATGGATAATGAACAATGAATGGTTAGAGCGACTAATGGTTGAGTAGCAGCTAAAAAGCAGTACCCAAATGATGTGGCATGTGTAAGACAGACTGATGCATGGTGTTGTCCAGGGGGCAGTCTCGAGAGCACTCAGTGTGCACTAACAGGGCTGGTGAGGCGGGGGGGTTCTGTGGGTAGTGGTATTGGCAAGACAGGGGTGCTGAGTGGGAATGGAGGGCACACTCGGATCCTAAAAACAACAAGGGGACAGGGATAGAATCAGGTTTTGGGAAGCGCAGGCAATGGAGAACAAAATTTAGGACATCCCATACAAGTTCACATATCAGAGTGGGAGGGTCACAGGGGTAACATCAACTGCAGGAATTCATGCAGGGATAACGTTTTAATGCAAAGATAACCAACGACTAACTGAACTATATTTAGATAACAGCAAAACTCCCACACCTGTTAAACTGAGAATTTACAAATAAGTCATTCAACATCCTCTAAATATTTTAACACATTTCAGTAATATGTGTAAAAACTACTGCATGACAATCTGTGAACAGAAAGGGGTTTCTACCTGCCAAGGCTTCATTGTGGCTGAGTAACAGACTCCCCTGGCTCTGGGGCTCTGTTGTTACATCCATGTGAGTGGACTGGGTTGACTGGGTGTCAGCCTCCTCATCAAAGGCCTGCCATGTGACCTCAGCTTCATTGAGGTAGCCATTGGATGTTTCACTGCTTATACTCTCACCTTGATGAAGTGGGCAAAAAAGAGAATATGCATCTACATCTGGCTTTACATACCAAAATGTAGGACTAATCATTTGTAATATTTCTAACTTTTCTCCCTGAGCTTGGGCCTTGTAAATATTGTGTGTTCTTCAGTATTGCTCTCTGTATCAGTGGGACTGCTGCTCAGTCGGATGAAGATCTAGATAAAAAAAAAAAAAAAAGACAACCTTAATACTATACGGGGGCATTGCTTTAATGTTTCTTATTTACCAACTGATTCTTATTACCGACGGTGGTTCACTGCTCTCTCTCCTTTCTTCAGATATTCTGCTTTCAGAGCCTAGAGACGTAGGTGAATACTCCCTTTTCTGGACTGGAGTACAGTAGAATTTTAAGAAGAAAAAGGTCATAATGAAATGTTCTTTTGGGGGGATAATGCATTTTGTTATAAATAAATTATTTGTAACTAAATATGTAAGAATCTCAAGTATACCTGGTATTGATTCTGAAAGCTGCTGGGTTAGATCAGAAGTACTGCTGCTACGTGGAAGCGGACTCTCATCGTTTCCAAGCTCCTCCTCGGCTACACATTCTGACAACTGACACTCCTCCAAGTCTACAGTGGACATGCAATTGTCACAGATTAAATCACAAATATCCAAATCTACTCATGGTTCTTGTTTAGATTTTGACACGATAAGGAGGACACAGGGGAAGTTATTTGGACATGCACACATCCAGCGTTGATGGAGAGGTAATTTGCATACACTATACAGAAATACAAGACGGTTAAGATAAAATTGCCTTAAATATTGCCACAAATGCACTGTATCTGCACCACACAGACCGAGACAGATGGAAGAGACAGGGTGGAGGACACACACACAACCACATGCAGCTCTCAGAATACACTTTACCTGAGAGTCTGTGAGAGCAAGCAGAGTTACCAGAAGAAATACCAGGCAAGAAAGAGCTCACAGTGTGGAGCAGCATAGGAACACTTTTAGTAGTGGGCAAAGCTTCATAGAGATGAACACAGTTGCTGATAGACTGGCTTCTCTTAGCTTCCAATAGGAAAAAAAGTACAGGAAAAAGAAAATGAAACAATGAAAACAACAGAAGGTAAAGAAAGAGGGCAGTTTTCAGTCATTTGTACAGAGTGTGGAGTAAAATAAAGCACAGCAATATAAGTCATACAATTTTTGGTAACACTTTATTTTACGCTACACTCACTGTGTAACACACTGTGTATAACAACAACAACAACATGTAACTACATAGTACATACACTCCCTAACCCGGACCCTACATACGATATGCAAGTACACATAATTGCATTATGTAAGTACTATTTAGTTACATGTTATTACAGCTGTTACAGTGTGTTACATTGTACTTAATAAGGTAGATACAATGTCTAGAGCAGGAGTGGCCAAACTAAGGACCGGGGGCCACATGCGGCCCGTTGGGCTGTTCAATGTGGCCCGCCAAGCATTTTTGTCTTTTCCTTCAATATTTTGCAGCAATCAGATGATTCCAATATACGACATGCTCCAAACGGTAAATACCTTTCCATGGACCTGACTGTAAACATAAACATACCACATCAAGTCAGAGATGAAGACAATATAAATTTGTGTTCTTAATGAATTACTTGACAAAACAAATAAAAAGGATAATTTACGATATAATAACAATATCAATTTTATATTAATATTCATACACAGCTTAAACCTAAATACTATTCTAGAGCAGATTGGGCTATTGTAGCAGAAAAAGTGTAATGAGTAATATAATGAACCATCCTGTTTTTTTCCAAATACTAAGACAAGATCTTAGAACAATATTAGCTTATATTTGGACGTGCAAGTACAGCAAAGTTTTGACAGTTCTCAATGCTGAGGCATTGCCATTGTGTCTGGACAGCACTTCAGTCTTAATCTCAAAGAGAGCGATGAAAGACTATTCTCTGCTTTCAGCACACTTTAATTAAGCAAGATACATTGTCCCTGCTGCCGCCCGCTACTGCATCACATTTATGCATATTAATGAGCATTAATTACATTCTTAATGAAACTATCAAAAACTGTGGTGCAATTGATGTTGGAGCCTTCTCACTTCATTGAGGAGTAGGAAGGAGGGCTGCAAGGGCCTTTGAAGATCAATGTGAGAGAAATCCAATTAGATGAAAGAAAGGGGAGGGGAATTTTGAGAAGGTAGTGTTTTGTGTTTGTTGTTGCTTGTGCACAATCACAGTAAATAAATGAACAATATAGGTGCATAAACATGCACACAAACCAACAGCTCAGCCACCAGTCACAAACATAGAGACTAAAACTTTGAATCATTAGTGATAACTGGGAAGGTAAAGGTAAGGTAAAGGTCAGAAAACTGAAAGGTTAATTGTCTTTTACCCCACATAAGGGATTTTAGTTTCTACAAAATTAGTGTTGTCTGCCAATCTTAAGTCATTATTAGTCTGCCACATCCAATCAGGGAAGAGGAGTTTTACTATGTTTGAATTGAACTAATGACAATAAGTGGCCAAAGCAGGCCTTTGATGCGTCATCAGGGCATTGTGTTGTATACTGACAACTGAACTGACAAGGAAACATGTTGATGTTGATCTGTGATAGGAACAATACAAGCCATCTGCTAGCCTTTGTCCAAAGCATAGTGCTTTCAAAAGCACCTGGGTTGCTGTACACAGGGACTTGTCAATGTGTTTTAAATGTAATAAATAAAGGATAATTGGTACATATTGTACCTTCACAGTCTTCTTACACCATTAATAAAATCGTATTAAAATTAGATTTTAAGTACTTACCAGAGGCCTTCTGTCGGACATTGTTACGTGCCTTCTCCACACCAGGGGCTCCTGATGTTGTGGCAGACCGAATCCTCATGGGCTCCTGAACCCCTGGCCCTCTCTGCTCTCCTTGGTTTCTCCAACTCAGCGAGAATGAGCGAGCAACTGCTGCAGATTTTTGAGAGTCTTGACTTATCCCTGGGAAAAAAAAAATCTTTTTTAAATACATTCAAACTATACCACATGCAAACTGTTCCCAGTGTAAATTAACTAGTACACAAAACTATAAAAACTGAACCCATGTTTTACTTGTGAACTTGTGAAAAACATGGCTATCACAAGATTGCTTGTACCCTGTACCATCAAACTAACAGCCTACAGTATTTGACTCAAGAAAAAAATAATCACTTTCTCCTATATAAAAATTGCTGCCCTAAAGTCTACACACTAATAATGTATATGGTTTAAATCATATTTCCTTCAATAATATGACATGACCATTAGCAGAAGAAAAAAGATAATTGGATGCCACAAAGTTGCCATCCTTATTATGCATAAAAGTAATCTCTGGAATAATTAAGGTAGATTAACATATTTGAGCATTTCTTTTTTTTTTTTACTTTTAAAAAGAGGAGTTAACTTAAAACCTCTCCCTGGTTTGTAGCACACTTCTCCCCCTCACCACGTCCTCTCTGCTTCTTCTCCTTCTGTTCACTGAGTTTGTCCAGAGGCAGGTTGGCCATATCCAGACCATAAACACTGCGTGCCAGCACAGTTGTTAGAGAGTCCATGATGCTGGCCCATTCTGTCACCAGCTCATCCCAGCAGGTAAGAGAGGACAAGACTGCCAGCAGCTCGTCCCATAGCTCCCGGGCAATAAACACACACAAGTTGGCTCGCACCCACGCTACAATGATAGTCTGAATGCAAATGAGACAATGAGAAATGCATTAAATCTGACAATGAGGCAATGACAACCAATACATTTTGTTTGAGGTGATTCTGAATGCCACAATCCATAGGTGCATACATACTCTAAAAAGTATAGATGCTAAACTTTCAGCAAAGCCATCTTTTCTTTGGTTATTTTGGGGCCTTTTCATCACTGCTTCTGTGATTCGCAGCAGTACCTGCAACATCTGCTCCCTAAAAATGCAGACATACAAAATTTTATGCTACTTAAAGAGTAAAATATTTAAAAAAAAAATACTCCTGCTACTTACCATGTCTTTGTGTTCATTGTGTGCTCCATAATCATGTGCCGATATATACTTAGAACCCCCTTGCAAACCTCCACCTGGTTTTCCAACAGTTTAGGGACATCCTGACATGGCTCCAAAAGGAACACATTAGATGAGTTGGTCAGGAAGACCTGTACAGTACAGTATAAAAGATGGAAATATAATACATTAAACATATTGCTAAATGTGCTTTCAGATATTCACACAAGTAGACAAACCTGTAGCGTAGGCTGGATGCCAGCCTTGATGTCCCTATTCTGTCCCTCAGTGTGGAAACCCCGATTAATGGCACTGCTAAATGAGTACGTTCTCCCCCAACTGGACGACCGCTTGTGGCCAAGGCTCTCAGATATCTGTTTGAAGTAAGAACAGTAAGTTCCATATACAAAAAGGACCTCCTGAGATCTCACAGTTTCCAAAAGTTACTAGTGTAATCTTTCTAAGTAACATACGTTTTTGCCTTTTAAAATCAAAATAAGACATTATTTACAACACATACAAAAGTTTACACACCCCTGTTGAAATGCCTATTAAAATTTTACCGTTGTAATTTAAATGAGAAACAAACAGATATTCTAAGCGCTTAAAGAAATCAATAAAAATGTTAAGCTACAATAACCACATCAGTATGTAAACCTTTAAATTAATACTTAAGAAACACCTTTTATTATAACAATTAGCCATTTTGGGTAGGAATCTATCAGCCTGGCATAATATTTGTCCCCTCATCCTGGCCCAAGTGCTACTTTACTAAAGACAATCAATAAAAACATTAAAAGTTAAACTGGTCCATGAGGCTATCAAGAGGCATAGAGTGACTCTGAAGGCTTTTATAAATAAGTTATTAGATTGTTAGAAGAGTGTTTTGTTTCTTAAAAAAAAATCAAGAGAAACTTTTTTTTTTTTTTTTTTTTTGAGAACTGGACTGTTTGCATCCTACAACCTGGTATTTTAACAGGGGTGGGAAGATATTCTTTAATTGGAATTTCTTCATTCATTCATTTTCTTCTGCATATCAAATTGAAGTAAACTGCTTCTCTTTTTGCTCTATTTATTTGTAGAAGACTCTATTATACATTTTAACATTACATTGTTTTACCTGTTCATGCACGCTGGTATCGTCTGTGCTGAGTGTCTGTTCAGTGCCACCATCTACTTCATCTTCCTTTGTATTTTTGTCAGGTTCTTTCATGAAGCCGGGCTTTTCTTGCAGAATCCACTTTCTGTAGACGTGGATAACCTTTCTGGTTGCCGTTGCTTCGCATGACGGCAGCAGGAAGGCCTTAAGAGAGGAAAAGTAAGAGGTGATAGAGCACTGTGTTATGGTAGCATATAGGCACTAGAGGGCAACAAAGTCCATCTTTCGATTGTTGCTTGTATCCACAATATTTACATTACATTTACATTTAGTCATTTAGCAGACGCTTTTATCCAAAGCGACTTGCAAGTGAGAAAAACAATGGAAGCAATTTTAACAACACAAGATAACAAAAAGCATAAGTGCACCATAAACTAGTCAGTTAAAACCCAGCACAGTATACAAAGCTAAGGATAGGAATTTTTTGAAGAAGAAAAGGAATAGATAGAAAGGAAGTAGAATTCAGTGTTTGACTGTTGAAGGAAGAGATGTGTTTTCAGGCGTTTTTTAAAGATGGCTACAGAATCCGCTGATCTTGTAGCAGCAGGTAGATCATTCCAACCAATGTGGAACAGATCCAGAGAAGGTACGTGAGAGTGATTTTTTTCCTTTTTGGGATGGTACCACCAGACTAGGATTTGTGTAGAGTACTCAGATAGGAAAGGTCTAATTTTCCTAATGCTGTGGAGAGTGAATCTACAGGACCGGGTGGTGCTGGCGACATGACTTGTGAAGTATGTGAAGCAATATAATTATAATAATAAAAATAATTATATAATAATAATAATAATAATAATAATAATAATAATAATAATAATAATAATAATAATACAAATATTATATAAAAAAAAAAATCTCTTATCCTTAGCATTGTATACTGCGCTGGGTTTAAACTGACTAGTTTTTTGTGCACTTATGCTTTTTGTACCATGTGTTGTTAAAATTGCTTCCATTGTTTTCCTCACTTGTAAGTCGCTTTGGATAAAAGCGTCTGCTAAATGACTAAATGTAAATGTTAAATGTATTAGATAAAAAAGGGACATAAAACATTACATGATTGTTGTTCCAAATGTAAAACATAGGCATTGTGAATTTGCCAACTGCAAAGACTTTATTTAGAACAATATTTTAATAAAATAGCAAGTATTGATGGTAAATACCTGATGAAAAACCTCGTTGACAAAATTCACATTTTCCCGGGTAGACAGTAGAATGCCATGCACCATTTCATAGACATGGCGATGCTCCTCTTCAATGCTACACAAACTGGAATCACTGTGTCGTCTATTTGACAGCGTGCTGCTGTTGGAGTGGCTCTTCTCAGGCTCCCCCACTGTCCCATTTGCATCCCCTTCGGACATCTTATCCTTCTCTTGGCTGCCACTGCCTGCAGTGACAGTCTGTGAACCACGAGGACAGTCAGTGAAAGAGATAATTATAAGCAAATATTCATGATTCTTAGTAATTTAGGTTATTTCCTAGACCAGTTGCTACAATACATTCATTTTGACAAAGTTAATAAATAGCATTTTATCTACCCAGTGTTAAAACTTGTCTGTGCACATACCTTTATACAGCTATAATTACAGAAATTATTACAACCTGCCTTATACTTCAATAGTGACACAAGAACAAATCTATAGAAAGGGTATTGTTATGTTCACCTGGATGAGTTTGGGAATAACCTCTGTGCCATTCTTGGCACTCTGCGCCGTGGCAGCACTGCAGACATACTTCTTCTCAAGAAAGAACGTGACAAGCCAGGTGATGAAGGCCACACGTGGTGCCAGGTACTGGTCTCTTGTGCAGAAAGTGCTTTCATTGTTCCGTGTGACTGGCACATACAAGGGTTTTGGTCTGTGGTGGGGGAGTTCTAGTCAAATTAAACATGAGAAGAAGTGACATATAAGCCTTAAAGTATAATGAAAAGTGGGTAATGTGGTATTTTGCCACAAATAGTTTTACATTTAAACTAATTGTGCGTTATATTTTGTCTAGTTTATGTAAAACCCCACCTTTCCTTAAGACTTTGTAACATGTGTTTGTAATGTAGAATAGCCCTCAGTTGCAATAATTTGTCATTTGGAAGTGTACTCAACTACACTCCTACTAAAACTGCATACACTATTACAATATATAATTGTATTATGGAGACACAAAAAATTTAGAATAGTACCATCTATGAGGGTTTATAAAATGTTAAATAACATACCTAATAAAGGCTTGTACAGATTGGTAAGCTTGGTGAAAGAGGGGAAGAGATGTGGCAGGTAGTACTTCTTAAACAGACTGAAGAGAAACCTGAAGCCTGTGTCTTGGTTCTCTTTGTTCTTCCATTCTAAACTGGCTGCCTGGCAGGTAGACAAAACAAAGCACAAAGCAAGGTCAGGCCACAGATCCAGAAGAATGTTCCAGCATCACTCAGTCAGTGACAATAATACTGTCTGCAACACAATAGTAAAGGAATAGAAAAACAGAAAATTGTTTGGCTACATAACATTTGCAGACCTTTTTTTGTCTCTGACAGCTTTTGGCTACGCTGAAAAACAAAAAACAGTCGCGATTACCTGAATGACCATAAACTTGAGCAAGGTCTCAAGAATGTAACAGGTCTGATCCTCTGCAACCTTTTCTCCCACTACAGCTGGTACAAGTGGCGTAATCTCCTCAGGCACAACCTTTGCTGCTCAGACAGACAGATAAACAGTTTATGTCACACTGTTCACATTAAGCTTGAGACATATTTTGGAAGTGATGTCCCATTGTTCCTCACCATCAGCAGGGTTGGAGAAGGGATTGTATATGATGGTGTCAAGGGTGCAGGGCCCTCTAGAAGAGTGCACGGCAGGAAATCCTGGCACCAGACAGGCAAAGATAAGAAACTGCTCTTCGGCACAGTTGTCCCTCAGTGCCTGGAACCACAACAGAAAGAGACGAATCCCCTCACAGCGAATCTAGAGGAGATAGGAACATTTATAGAAAAGAAGTTCATTCTATTATTAAAAGGCTCAAAAACAGAATACATTATTCATTTTTAAAAACACAAATGTATTCATCTTTACCTTAAATGAATTTCCAGTGTGTAGTAGTTTTTTCAGAATAGATCCTAGATTTAAACAAAAAGTCAAAAACTTAAAGTGTACAAAAAGGGTCCTTGTTATCTCTACAGTGGCAAATTAGCCTTTAGCAGTCTTGACAAAAATGGGAAGATGACAAGAACCTGATATTTTAAAATATCAGAGCTAATTTGTTTTTTCTATTTATACCCACATAGACTAATTATTTCTCTCCACTGTGGAAGGCTTAAGCTTGGCTAAGGTGACATTTTTGTAGACATTTTAAAATGTATATCAGAAAAAAGAAGAAAACATTATCTGTAACATAACAATATAATCCAATAAAGAACAAAGACATACCTATACTGTGAAATTGCCATCGATTGTAGATTTTCTCAGGCAAAAGTTGTAGGATTTTCTGATGACACAAACATAAACAAGGCGATTATATTAGGTTGACCAGGCATTATTTTAAGTTAGTTAACTTTTAAATCAGTGTCAAGTGTTTTGTTTTGATGACCCAACATTTTATTCAGTTTGAATCAGTAATACTTATGCTCAAGCACTCATTAATTAGGTCAGCATGTCAGCCAAATTAACAAATCATGTTAGTAGCAAACACTGCAATAATGTTCCTCCACTTAGCCTAGAATGTCTGCATCACATATAAATGTCTTCACCTTGGCAACAACCCCTATATAACAGTTATTATTTGTGAATGAAGTGACAAGTTAACAAGGCAAAAATACTTGTGGACTCCAGATTACAGTCAATAGTCACTGACCTAATAAAACCTCCTGATTGCAACGCAGAGGACTGACATGACTGTCTTCTGCACAGGGAAGGTTGCAGAAGTCGCTAGTAGGGGTTTTATTTTTTTGTAAAGCATTTTGTTGCCTGTGGTTATTGTGAGCAAAACTTACTTGCTGGATAAAACAAAGAAAGTAAATAAAGAAAAGAAAACATTGTCTTTTAGTTTTACCACCCCCTAGTTATTAATATTTAAAAAAGGCTTCTGTGTTTTTAAGAATAGTGAGTTTATTAAGATACATAATCAAACAGACCCCATGATTGGGGTTTATTTAGTGCAGGGCGCTCAATACGTTGATCGCGATCTACCGGTCGATCTCGAGGTAGTATTGGTAGATCGCATGACATAAATAAAAAAATAGACGTTAGCCAATCATCCATCCAATCACTTGATTGATATACAGAGCAGCCGGTCAGAATCTGAAGTTTTCTTTTTGACGCTTAGGTCACTACGCATGCGCAAACAACGGCGCTAAGAGCAGAAAAACTAACACGCTTCAGCGACTTACCTCCAACTTCTAAACCTCGTTTTTTTTCTCTTAAACTTAAGAAAGGGTATAAAAACGAGTGGGGGAGTTGGACCAAGTAAGAAAACAAAAACTTATTGCTTTCATACGGAATGGGAGGAGGACTTTTTTTTTACAATGACGTTTTTGAAGTGTGTTTGCCTCATCTGTCAGCAGCTACTGTCCGGACAATGCATCGCTGGCCGATTTAATTCATTGCAAGTCATCCGAGTAAACTCTGGTAATGACATAAAAATGTTCATAGTTAATTATGTTGTGCAGCATTACGGTTTGCAAGGTACATCAACATACATTGTACATATAAAGAATCCTCAATATATTTGTAAATAAATATATGTTTTGCATTTTTGTAGTGGGTAGATTATTTTGACTTGGTCATTTTATAAGTAGCTCGCGTGCTGAAAAAGTGTAAGCACCCCTGATTTAGTGATTTCGGTGATCTGCATTAAAAATTCTGATCTAGCTAGAATAAGTGACTGGGAAAAACAAATGAATCATTGTCATTCTTGTTGAGATCTGTTGTCATCCATTATCTTTTAAGTTTTCCTGTGTCCTCTAAGACAAAATCCCTCTATTATAAGTGAATGTGGTAACCCTGAAAGTTAAACTATAGACAAGATGCTCTACACATGGACACGCGTACACAAGCCTGTAGCAGCACCTTGCTTTTGATCCTGCATGGGATTAATACGACTCCCGTTCATGATGTGAACCAACCTCCTTCACTCAGTCTCCTTAGGGCAGCCAACACATTATGCTAGACAGTAACGCAGCAGGATAGCGTGCTTAAGCTTTTCCCTTTGGGTGTATTTGCAGAGACAATAACATTGCCCTCTTCCACAGCCCAAGTAAACGAGGGCGAAATGAGATGGAGACGCTAACTCAGAAAGACTCCCTGCTGGGCTGGGATGGCTACAGCAACAATGAGGAATTTACAGGCTGATATAAGGCAAGCAGAGAGTCTGCTGGACTCGATGCTGGTGGAGTTACTCTAATCTTCAGCCATACTGCAGCATAAAGATGGGGGTATTACTGTGGTAGATCTACAGCCTTGGCACATTTACATGATCCGCACTTAGCTTTCCAGACGCAAGGCTAGAACATGACAAAGAATATACTTCTTTCAGAGGTGGTCTACTAGGGCTTTCTGAGGCCAACAGACAAGAGTTTAGTTATAATAATTACATATCATTTATGGAATTTCTTGACTGCCATATCCACTGAAAAAGATGTGCATGTTTAAATATGTATATAAACATGAAATGTCCTAAATAACCATAAAAAAAATCAAAATAAAGAAAAATCAATAAAAAAAAATCTAAATGGAAAAATAGGAGTAAATAATTAAAAGTATCACAGAAAATGTAACTAACATGGAGTAGTCATGTTATTTATGCCTGCCACCACACGGTGGTAGCATCAGGTCACAAACTAACAATTTCTGGCAGAGCCAGACCTCACTGCCCTGTGAAAACATAAAATACTGAAGCTGGAAAAAATGCATCGTTTTTCCAAATATGTAAGAAAGTTACTTTCATATTGTATAAGACAGTTTTTGATACGACTGCATAAATACATAACAAATTGATGAACAGTGTAGATTCTTGCAAAATTGCCTTTTTCTACTGTTTATTCTGAGTGGAAGTCAATCTCAGCATGATATGCATAGTACATTCCGTACAACTGCGTATGTGTTTAAATTCATTTATTCCTATAACATTAGTCATATATTCATGTCCAATTGTCAAGTCCAATATAGGACTTGAATAGGGCTGTGTTAAGGGAAATTCTGAGAGCTGAGTCAGGTCCGGATGACAGACAACTGGTCGAGATGGGGTCATATCCTGGTACAAAGGTCTAGAGAAAAGGATACACTCAGGCTTTCCTCTGAGTTTTATGTGTCCCATGGCTGTATTTTAACCTGTCCCACAACCCTGTAGCTTTAGCTGTAAGAGGTCATCTACAGTCATCTGGGAATGCAAGCAAACTGGACTCTCAAGCCTAAAACCTACATTGCTGAACAATTAACTCTGGTTTTGTAATGACAGAAAATGTATTTATGATTTAGCAGTGTCCACACACTGCAGAACTATAATAATAATACAAATATTAATAATTATGTATTTTACATCGTGCCACAGTGTCCCAAAATAATATACATTGACGTAGCTGCATCTGACAATTACATCAGACACATAAAGCCATGTTCAGCAATAGCACTCATATATTTAACACAATTTAAAACAAATATGAAAAACATTACTTCTAGTATGCTATGTGACTCAATAGAATATCCTTCTAATGATATTATTTAAAGTCGTCTACACTCTACACTTCAATTTTAGTCTCTTAACCCCGTTTGGGTGAAGTATCCCAAACTGCTGTGGTGAATGCTTTTTGTGGCAGCAAACACAAAGAGACAGTGATGGTGGCTGCTGCTTGTGGTGGTGGTGGGGGTGGGGTGTTCTAGCAGAGTTTAGGGGGAGGGACAAAAGACTACACTGCTGGATATCCATTACTCAAACTATGGGAGACTGTACCTCTCCCATACAAAACCGGGTCACACACCTTATTAGGAAGGAAAGTGATCTGCATATTCACTAGGACCTCAATATCAACCTTACATACAGTATATTATTATACTGGAGACTTTTATTACTTGGTTTGTGCTACATTTGAAAAGCATTAAAGCATATTCATCACATACATCTGGTCTGTAAGCCTATCTTTCATTAAACTTGCCATGTCCCTGTGTTAGCATGGCCTCTGGTAATTACTATCAATTTAGTACATATTAGTGACAAAAAATGAAGTCTTGGAAATTATATTAATTCTCTGACATGTCTAATCTAAAATGATATCAAACACACGTCTATAGAGTGGCTAAGGCTTAGGATGAAAGCAGCCCTGTATCTTTACTGTACACAGCACTCAACACAAGCTTATCTTCTCAGTGCATGGGTAAAAGCACATGTCAGTATAGACAAGGGCTAAAGAACAACAAAGAAGGGTTAAGCTGCTTTTAATAAAAATATCTTTATGAAATGAGACCATAAATACAGTGCATGTATAAATACAATAGATATATTGCCCAGATTATTGAATATGCTGATAAGATATTAAAGCTTAGTTTGTATGTATTTATTTAATTGGGGTAAACAAATTGTTGACTTATTTAACAGTCCCACTAATAAAACTAAAATCAATTTAAAGTATGGAAATGTCATAACTACATAACATAACTACAAAGACTAGATGGTTGCTAATAACTTATTGTTATTGACCAACTTTGTGAGTCTGAAATAAATATTGAATTGAATAAATGGGCTATATAAGATGAATGCTACAAGCACAACACTTAGGTGGCTCATTATTAACAAAAAGCTAGCATAATAACTTTAATATATAACCTAGGTAGCATTAGATATGCCTAAGTAGCAGACGAATAGTATCTTATGACATACAGTAGAACTGTCTGATACCAAGCTGCTCAAACGCATTATTGTGACTCGGGCGACCGTCCAAAGTTAAGTTCTCCTGTTCCAGTGTCATATTAAGAAAAACTAGGACAGTTCTAAAGAATAGAGAGAGAGAAAAAAAAACCACTGTCCTTAATTTTTTTCATCTGTGGCCATTATAACAGCCCTGCCCTGAGCAAATGTAATCGGAGATCTGACTGTTTGTACTGGAAACTGGAGCTGCCTTAGCAGTCAGGTGGGAAAACAAGGTAGGGGACTTTAACCTGCAACTTAAGTGGGAGCGCGACAGCGCCAATCATTTAGACAAGCACAGGGCATATGATGGATTCAAAATGACTGAAAGTCAAAGCGCAGTTCTGAAAATAGCAGCCATATTATTTCTAGGCTGTAAAAGACAGGTTCAGGAAGTATGGAAGGGTGCAGTATGCCGTCATGGAAACTGTGGTCCCACCCTATGGCTGCTGCGTTTAGTAAACAGGCTGTTGCAGTGACAATTAGACAGTTAACAGCAAAAAACAACTTACTTCAAAAATAAAAAGGATCGAGTCCAGCTCTTCTCTTTGAGATTTGTTCCCTGAAAGACAAGAGACAGTAGTAGATTTTAAACACATAAACCAGAAGGTATGCCTCAACAGCCTAATAAATAATGTAACAATCATATGGGCCATTTTGTCAACACTTAAGCATGTAATGCGCGTTTTCATGAGAACATACTCTCATTGGGAATGAGTAGTATTTCCATGGCATTGCGAGACACAGCCTATAAATCTACACATCTACAGAACAACCTAAAGTAACTCTAATTGTATGGAAATTACTTTAAAGTTGTGGGGTATTCTCTAAACTTTAGTAATCAAAAAGAAGGGTTAATTATTAAGCCAAGCTTGACGATGGGGTTTGTCCAGCAAAAATAAGGCTGGCACAACAGTAGTCGTTCTTACCTTTTTGTTTAAGGTTGCTTTCCAGTGTTATGAAATTTTCATAGAAGATAAAATAAATCTGAGAGCTGTTACTCTCAAAAAATGCTTTCAGTTCACTCTTGTCAATATCTGAAAAAAAAAATGGAGACAGCCATTACAATCACAATCCTGAGTGAATAAAACGTTACAACATGCAACAACTGTATGAAGTGCATTTTTATGATACCCTTTTATAGTTATAAGAAAGATACACTAGGTATAGATGAGATCAAGTATACAGGTGTATGCATGCTAGCCACAACCAAGCCTTTATCATACAGACTACTACTGCTCTAATGTATGAATACAATAGGAGATGTCAGGTGTTCACAGTTGCTGTTTCATATTCAAATGCCAAGCTTGTCCTGTGCCCACCATCCAAACCCTCTGCCCTGCTGACCTAACCAGCCAATAAAGCATGACTGGTGGAGGAAACAGAAACAGTCTGTCTTTTCAAAAGTCATATATACAGTAGACTTTAAAAAGGTTGACAAAAATTGGTCCACCATACCTATAATCTATCTATAAACCTAGCTTGTTTACAATTGCAGATATGGTCTGGGAACAAATTCTTCACAGACAAAAACTTTTGTTCATACTTTTGTTTAGAAATTTTGCAGTGGAACCCTCTGCTTTGTGGGCTTCAGTGGCATCTCAGGTATCAGCCAGAAACAATCAAACCTGTTTTCCAAGATGTGAGAATGTGTGGGAGAATGACACTGTAGTCAAAAAGATAAGCGTCCCTTACTGCGCACAACTTTCAGGTCAAAGTCAGAGTTCCTTCCTACCACTTTGATTTCTGACAGTGGGTTACTAAACAGTCCGTGACCCCTTTATTATATAGAACTGAATGTGCACACAAAAATCTAAGCTTTTCATTAATAATGAGTGGAAATTGATGGAAACATTTGCGTGTTTGACTAACATGTATGTAAAATTTACTTATCAATAGCAAAATGTAGCAGATAACAGTGATGCATCTAAAATTAATAAACAGGTGACAAACTGGGTGGAAGAAGTGGCAGGCTTGGATGACACAGTTGTATTGTACCGAGTTTCCTGTTCATTGTCAGACAAGGGGAGCTGTTCCACCCCTCTTTTGAAACACCAGCTGGAGAATAATGGTGCTGTCATTGCTGAGGACTGTAATGTAACAATTATGGAAGGGAAAACTGGAGGCTTAATTTAAGTAGGAAACTAGCACTAATTTCAATGCCCAGGAAATATCAGGCAAAAAAATATTAAGAGTGTGCATTTTTTTTTTTTTGAAAAAAGGTGGTAAAGCATGGTAAAGTTGATCATTTATCTTGAGAGTACCCACTGCACTTTGGGTGAGGGTCATCTCTCCAGCTAAATCCCATGATATACTTACACAACGCAAATCCAACATTAGGCTACTTTCTCCACAGCTTCCTGTTCAAACTTCAAAAGCACACAACACGTGCAGTAACGTGAATACCCATATTAATATCTAAAAAGGTGTGTCAAACTACATTTAACCTTTAAAACGTACAACGTTGAGACACCCCGAGCAGAGCCATTACCATGTCATGCCACATGCAAAAAGAATTCTTAATCGGCTCTTTGATCAGGGACACACTCATTTGCATAGCTCAGGGCTAACTTCCGCAGGTGCAATACATTCTTGCCAGACTAGAGAGTGGAGATGAGACAGAACACAGAGGACTCTTTTAGCTTGTGAGCCAAAAGGGCCATCACATTCTAGACAGGGTAGTGCACACTTGATCTTCCATCAATGTTTTCATGTTCTGTATTTCCAAATAAAAACTGCAGTTAGGTCAGTGCAAAAGGGAATAAGAAGGTGGAAAAAAGAAACTAGAGCAGCTGCAGCAAGCGTTGCGTCCTGTTGCTTGGAGAGGTACTGACGTCGATATTTGACAAGAGTGAAAGGAAGTTACACACATGGACAAAAATGTTGGTACCCTTCGGTCAATGAAAGAAAAACTCACAATGATCACAGAAAAAACTTTATTCTGACAAAAGTAATAATAGGGCTGGGAAAAAAATCGATTTGATTTAAAAATCGAGTTGGTAGGTCAAATCGATTCATATTTTCAAAAAATCGATTTTTTAGATTTTTTTCTAATGGTGTTACTGTTTACATGTTCAATTCAACTAAGAGTTACCTCAGGATTTTGTTGTTTTATTATTTATACTGTATATAAATATAGCTGTTTGACAATCTTTCAACTAAGAGTTACCTCAGAATTTTTTGTTGTTTTATTATCCAAATTATTTATACTGTATTTGTATAAATATAGCTGTTTGACAATCTTTGTTGCACACTTGCACAGTGACTTTTCAGTTAGAGAAACAAAGGTTTGCCTTTGCCATTTTGTTTATGTTGATGCACTTTAAATACAATAAATATATACATTTAAAATATATTTACAGTTCACAGTTATTTTGTTTTAGGGGAAATCGTGAATCGTGAATCAGAATCTAGTTTTTATAAAAAAATAGATTTTTAGGAACAAATCGCCCAGCTCTAAGTAATAATAAATAAAAATTCTATGAATGTTAACCAATGAAAGTCAGACATTGATTTTTAACCATGCTTCAACAGAATTATTTAAAAAAATAAACTCATGGAACAGGCCTGGACAAAATTGATGGTACCCCTAACTTAATATTTTGTTGCACAATCTTTTGAGGCTATCACTGCAATCAGACGATTCCTGTAACTGTCAATGAGACTTCTGCACCTCTCAGCAGGTATTTTGGCCCACTCCTCATGAGCAAACTGCTCCAGTTGTTTCCGGTTTGAAGGGTGTCTTTTCCAGACGGCATGTTTCAGCTCCTTCCAAAGATGCTCAATAGGATTGAGGTCAGGGCTCATAGAAGGACACTTTAGAATAGTCCAATGTTTTCCTCTTAACCATTCTTGGGTGTTTTTAGCTGTGTTTTGGGTCATTGTCCTGTTGCAAGACCCATGACCTGCGACTGAGACCAAGCTGTCTGACACTGGCCAGCACATTTCTCTCTAGAATCCCTTGATAGTCTTCAGATTTCATTGTACCCTGCACAGATTCAAGACACCCTGTGCCAGATGCAGCAAAGCAGCCCCAGAACATAACAGAGCCTCCTCCATGTTTGACAGTAGGGACAGTGTTCTTTTCTTGATATGCTTCATTTTTACGTCTGTGAACATAGAGCTGATGTGCCTTGGCAAAAAGTTCCATTTTTGTCTTTATCTGTCCATAGGACATTCTCCCAGAAGCTTTGTGGCTTGTCAACATGTAGTTCGGCATATTCCAGTCAAGCTTTTTTATGATTTGTTTTCAACAAAGGGGTCCTCCTTGGTCGTCTCCCATGTAGTCCACTTTGGCTCAAACAACGACGGATGGTGCGATCTGACACTGATGTTCCTTGAGCATGGAGTTCACCTTGGATCTCTTTAGAAGTCTTTCTGGGCTCTTTTGTTACCATTCGGATTATCCGTCTCTTTGATTTGTTATCAATTTTCCTCCTGCGGCCACGTCCAGGGAGGTTGGCTACAGTCCCATGGATCTTAAATTTCTGAATAATATGTGCAACTGTAGTCACAGGAACATCTAGCTGCTTGGAGATGGTCTTATAGCCTTTACCTTTATCATGCTTGTCTATAATTTTCTTTCTATTCTCCTGCGACAACTCTTTCCTTCGCTTCCTCTGGTCCATGTTGAGTGTGGTACACACCATGTCACCAGACAACACAGTGACTACCTGAAGCCCTTTAAATAGGCCCACTGACTGATTACAAGATTGTACACACCTGTGATGCTAATTAGTGCACACACCTTGAATTAACATGTCCATTTGGTCACATTATTTACAGTCTTTTCTAGGGGTACCATCAATTTTGTCCAGGCCTGTTCCATGAGTTTATTTTTTTTTTATAATTCTGTTGAAGCATGGTTGAAAAGCAATGTCTGACTTTCATTGGTTAACGTTCATAGAATTTTTATTTATTATTACTTTTGTCAGAATAAAGTTTTTTCTGTGACCATTGTGAGTTTTTCTTTCATTGACCGAAGGGTACCAACATTTTTGTCCACGTGTGTATGTTAATCAATAAGTGGAGTGTAAAGTGTTACATGGCATTTTATTAAAAAGGTAAAATTGTAACAGTTTTAATGCTTTTATGTTTATATTTTAGCACTTCTGAGCAATAGTGATATTCTGTGATTAATCAATTAATCCAAAAGGTATGACTAAATGACCTAAACCAACAAAATTGTTTAGGTCTATTTTTTTTTTTACATGAAATATTATTGGAAATTAAAATTTGGCGTAATGAGAATTGCTCTGATGCACATAATTGCATTAAGAGTCCACTGTGCCAAACACTGCATGAGTGGCACTAAATGGGCTGCTGGCGTCTTGCTGAGCAGCAGATTGCCCTGTATAAGTCTCATAGGCCCACAGTGTGAAGTAGTCATGGGGCAACTGGCAAAGCTTGATCTCATCACACAGCAATAGTAAAGTGGCTTAACTCAGCTGCCTTAACACAGAATGGAGCTGCTGATACAAAATGGGGAGATTTACCATTTTTATTATTTTCCGTTACTATCCATGCGTCACAAAAATATGTTGAAAGGAGGTGAGCTGTCCTTAGATGAGTGTTGACACATGTATACACAACAGACTGAGAGCCTAGTCTAAATCCTTGTGTTTTCAAAACAAGGCTAAGTCAACTAGCTTGCCTTGAAACACATGTAGTGTTTTGAAAGGGCATATCTCAGATGGTAAGTAAAAAGAAAAGTTAAAAAAGCTGTCCACCAAGTAAGCCAAGTGTTCTCACAACAGGAGCTTGAGTGTCCACAGAAGATTAACAAGTATTTTATAAATACTCTCAGATTAACTGGTAAAAACATGCAGTGCTAAATCATAGGGCTTGGATGAGCATGACCAACACACAACCAACTGGTTTGGTGTGGGTTTGTAAAAACATATATGTATCCACTGCAGATCACAGGAAAGAAAGAGAAGGCAAAAAAAGTGAGACGAGTGCTAAAACACTTTCATAACAATTTTATAAATCGAAAGAAGCATTTTGGACAGGGACTTGAAACACAAGGCAGACTGTTGTATAACATTATTCATTTTTGCTGGGGTTATGTATAAAAACAAGATCTGTAATAAGTAAGGAATTCCACTGAAGTAGATTTTGTGACTAAAACAATAGAAAAATGTAAAAAGGAAAAACATTTTACAGTATATTTAGAAACGAATGCACAAATGTGAGTACTCATTACAGTAAATAAGAAAAGTATTTTAAATATATATTCTAATAGCACCTTGTGTCTGTGAATAGACACATGGCAATAAAATTATTTTCACATATGTCTTTTGGCTCGACATGGACTACCTACATGAACACTTGGAGATGAGTGGCACACACAGTTATATCCACAAACATGACACAATCCAATGTGCCCTAACCTGGTGACTGTATAATCTGTTTATCTGTGAGGTGTGTGGAGTAATGCTAATAAGCTCCAGTACTTCCTCTGCTCTATCATGCTATCATTTGCAATTCTAATAACCTTGGGCTGTGGTACAAGGCTTCTTTATTTTAACACAGGCCTGTGTCTAAATAGTGATGAAGAATAAACCACTAAAGCCCATAAACTGAAGTGAATGAGTAACATACCATTAAGAGGCATGACAGCTTTGGAGCAAAGGCGACTTGTTGACACTAACAATGTCATACAAGATTTATGATTTATGGTTACAGTCAGCTAAACTCCAAGTGTCAATATCAGAGCTACTAAATGGTGTGGGAGAAAGGATGAAAAGAGGCTAAAGTTATTCACAAGTAGAAGCCGAGTGTTTTGCGAAAGGGAGAATCATAAGTCGAGTGATCTCAGCCTTTACTTGAGCCACACAGAGGACCTTCTTGAGAACCCTTACAATGTTGTGCTCATTGTTTCCATTGCTGCTTCACCTTGCGATTTCCTCCTTGAGCAGCAGCACTTTCAGCTGACCCTGACCCCCACAACACTCAGAGTTGGCGCATGAACAAAAATAGACTATTTTGTATCAGTGATGAGTTGCTGTACAAAGTGCCTTAGCTTCAGCTCAAACGTCTGCAATATACACAAACACAAAATGCAGTTTACTTCGGCCAAAACATGTTTATATCAAACAATGAGACACCTCCTAAGTTATTTTTTGTGCAAAGGGGCAAGCTCCAAAATGTCATACAAGACAATACTAACAGATTGTAATTCTGACAGTATTGTTTTATTTGAATAATGAATACTGTGCATAATGAGACAAAAAAAAAGTAAAAAGTAGCCATTTTTGCTTTTAGTATGAAAAGTGGAGTGTTCAGGTGGCCTGCTGGGCTCCGGTAATTAACAACCTCTGCCAAATCCACCCAGGCATGACCAGAAAATTAACATGCAGCAGCACTCTTCACTCTATCCCACCGATCTGCTCATTGAGCAGAAAATCAATATAGGCCCACTCTGGAAATAGCCCCAACCACAGTGTCCTTTTGACTTCAGTGCCACACATACTGCAGCTAGGATCAACCGCATATTCAAAAATTAAAGTTAGCTCAAGAAGACTACATACAGTGAACTTTAAAGTACATGTATTAACATTTATTACTACAATGGCTTTATCCCATGCTTATCATTTTATATTTCACTTGAAAAATAAAAGCTACTATCAAACTTTACCTTAGGGGTTCCCAAACATTTTTGTTTGGAGGGCCAAAACGTAAAGAAGGCCAAGAGCTACAATGCAAAAATCTATTGCATGTAAATAAAATAAATACTTTTCATCCCACGTTTGTTTAAATTGCTTTTTGTCAGTACCACTGCTGCTCTATTTTGTTCTGACTGCGCTTTTTAACTCTGTGACACAGAATGTTTAAATGTAGTGTAATAAAAATGAAAAGTATAAAATCCCACCGGTCAAAGTGGCTAGTGGAAGTGACTGCGTTACCCGCCACAGCTAAAATCCACCCACATTTGGCAAGTTGGCAGGTGTTATTGTCAAGCCCTGGAAGTAGAGTCTAACAAACTTTTTGACCCAGACTTTCGAAAATCCATCAGAATAAGACTAGGTGTGTACTCAAGTGTGCACAAACCTACCTGAACAGTCTTATAGTTACCTGTGTTTTCTTTTTTAAGACCCATTAATTTTCAAAGTTATTGTGAGGGCAGTAGGCTGTTTCTGTGATATATACACACTGGTTCCTCTTCAATGGAATAGACCATTACCTTACCAATAAGCTTGCTCAACTGTCACACACTGTGCAGATTAAATCAATAGTCAGTCTGCAATTTCAGTCACAAAACATGAAGACCCTTGGCCAAATCAAACTTTGGGCACCCCTGCTTTTCCTTTTCAACACACTGAAAAGACACACAGGTTTCTGTCCTGCCTCATCTCTTGCCACTACTTCCTGTTCACAGCAGCATCAGAGGACATCCTTCCTAAACTCAAATCTGGCTGAAATTAGAGAGGCGCAGAGCCATCAACACCAACACATTTTTATCAGCTCCTGGACAAACAGACTTGTCTTATCTGTAACTGCACATAAACGAAAGAATAACACGCGACATGCTGACTGCCAGGACCTTGCTTGTTACTCCAGTTTAGTTGTACAAGTTTTGACACTGACCATACTTGTTCCATTATTATTATTTTTGTCAACTATTCATTTAACTTAAATTTTAAAACTTTATTTATTCAAGATTTCAGCAGCAACAGTCCAACATCAGACTGAACAGGCTTTGAGTTGTTAGCTATGGCTCAACAGCTGGACACTACAGTACAATCGCTGCATCGTCAATTCATCACCAACTTGTCCATCACACCATAAAGTTTGTACATTCTGTTATTAATGCAAAGTAGAACAGGCCCATATCTGTCTGTCCACTGCATCAGATGTAGGGCAGCATATATAACATGCAGTACACAAATTAGAGTGCAATATAAACACCTGCCCTATCCATATTGCAATATCTAAAATAGTTACATCATGCTTTGTTTTGCTAATATTGTGTAGCTTTACTCACATGTTGCATCCCAGGAAATTAGCAGAGATTAGCCAAGAAAGCTTTGGTAGATGTGTCTCTAAATGCCCTTCAGCACTGCCAACTTGTTTGTCTCAATGAGGGAAAAATCCCACCTTAGCCTACAGCTTTAAAGACTAATCTTCTGAAAATCAGTTAGACCATTTTCCCAATCAGTGGCTGATTGTTTTGGAATGTGGTAGTAAAGACAGCCAAAAGGCCAATATTTTTGTCTCTATGGTGCCCATGGACTCTTGAGGGTTATTGAAGGCACCCCAAAAACACACCAAACATGTACAGTGGCAATAGAGTGTCAGAATGTTAAGTCGTACTGTAAAAGCTTTACGGAGTTATTAGCTGAAACAAATGCTTTTACATGACACATTTTAGTGTCATTGTAAGTGAAATCAATATAAAAACAACCCGGTATGTAAAGGTTACAAGCCAAGCATAACCATGACAATAGAATTATTCACTAATGACTTCAAACAATACAATCAAAATCAAACATAGTCCATTACTCCAATAATTAATGTCAGCAATGTAAACAATGTATGGAAAATGTTTTGAAAATTTAGCATGTGCTTATCACATACAACTGAAATAATATTCACAACAAATCCCTACTTGTGAAGTTGGAAACGGCTTAGCAGAGCCCAGCACTTGATTATGTGTATCAGCTAGTAGCAGGCCAACTCACTAAAATTACCTTCTACAAGAGAAACATGCACTAGGTTGTAATCCAGTCAATTAGAAGTGTCAATAGTTTATTGAGAATAAAACATTATTATGCTTGAATATTTTATAAAAAGCATAGTTGGCATACAATATATCCACACTGCATTTTATATGAAATAAAGAAACATAAATGCAGTACAAAATACATCCTTGTGACAACATCAGAAGCATAATACCCTTGCATTGCATGTTCACTATTATAGCAATTTCCAAAAAGCACAATTAGTAAAATCTCAGTCAACTAAGTTAAAACCTTATTGTCTCAAAAATGTCTGTTTTAGTGTTTGTATTTGCAAAGCTACCTGGAGTACATAATAATACACATTCTATAAATAATGTCAACAAATGTGAGAATTTTCCTTCTGAGGGACAGATGCTCTGAAAGGCAACATCAGCTCAGCTAACCAATCTATGCAGCTAACACTCACTGCTAGTTAGCAACAAGGGTTAGCGGTAGCTAGCTCCGTGGTTTATTACAATGTGATGTGCCTAGAATTAGTCTGTGTAATGTTGAAAACATTCGTAATTACTGCAAAATGCAAGGGTAGTGTTAACATTTTGCGTCCTTGTGTTCCCTGTCAATAGCACGAGATATTTCGTGTAACCCGCTGACTACCACCCGGCTAATCTAATGCCTTTTTTGACGTTAGCTGTCGGCTGACGTGAGCTAGCTGTCTCGGCTAGCTAAACGTCGCCAGTGCAGCATCAAAAACCCTGGGACACTCCACTCACCTAACAGTGCTCGGAGATGTTTCAATCGTGTCATAACATCCTTCTTTGGGTCCAAAACTTTCTGTGTAGATTTCTTGACGTCTCCATGCCCCCTTCGAGTAAACATTCCGGTTAAAAATGCAACAGAAGAGACTGAAATCACCTGTGATTCACCACACTGCTGCCCTCCTGTGTGACTGTCACTTTCCTCACCACCACTCTAAGCTTGCTGGGTAAACATCGTCTGACAGGCGCTAGTGTCCTGTTTTTGTGGGTGTGTAAACACGGAAATGCAGGTTGACAGAGAGGAGTGGTCAAATTATATGAATACACCTTATTGTTTTTAAGTAACCATACAATTAATATGGGAGGATACTGGTTAATTCTAATCAATTATTGCCCCCTTTAAAATACAACTACATCCTTTAGGTTGCCATCAAGGCTGCCACAACGAGTAGGCTAATTGAATTGCCTGTGTCCCAATCGTTCTAGATTAACCATTCTTAATTCTGGCTTTAATGCACAAAACTTATGCTTTGATCACATAAATACACAATTCGATAGCCTCAGAAAAGGAAGACAAAAGCAGGTTTTTGTAAAAGCTCCCAAGTGCCCCCTGTTGTTTTAAAATAGAAACACAAACAGAACTACATTAACAGATCAATTCTCCTTATGGATTCAAGAAGAAATCTAAATGGGCTTAGACAATATCTGACTTGTTGTCTTATTGACTAGTAGCCTACTCAGCGTACTTATTTTTATTATTATTTCTTTTTTTGGTTTGTTTTATATCCTACTAACTGCAACTCTGTCAAGTCAATAAAATATACTGCATTTATCATTTCAGAGAACCAAACTTACAAATTATACAGATGTGTTAGTTAATATTTATTCCACTTTTTGTTGAAATAACAGCATGTTCAAGTAGTTGCCACTTGACACAGTTAACCAGACAATGAATTACATATAATAAGTAAATATAGGAATACAGTGGAGTGTCATAAAAGAAAAGCTCTCCTGCAGTTAAGTAAATGTAGGGTTACACTAGATTGAAAAGAATATTGTGTGCTTATGATTTTAATGGGTTTCAGAATAATTAGTTCCACATGATTGTGTGAACAGCAAATTCCATAATGAAAATGAAAAAAAAAAAAAGCGTTTGAATTCTGAGCTGAAAATTGAATGCATTCGTTAATCACCCCCAATAAATTGACTGCTGCACAATCTCTTACTTTCACTTGTCTGAACCTATCTGTCTGGCAGTTCATTCAGAGGATAAGAAAAGAAAATTGTTTTATTCACAATTCTTAGACACATCTCACAAAAGGCTGGGTTATGGGTAATAAGACAACTCAAGTTTCTTGAAATCACTACAACTATAATGGCCGATGCTGAGAATAGGTGATACATTATTAATGCATTTATTTATCATTCATTGTATTTCCTAAAACACATCAAAATATTGCTACATAAATATAATGAAAGTGGTGAAAAGGATGACAGTGGATTTCAATTTAAGTCAATTATTGACGTTAGACTTTAGTTTTTGAAGTTAGCTAAAGTCACCAGGAGATGGCGCCTAAAGCTTTGTTATGAAGGAACACAAAGCTGAATGCAGATTTAAGCTAATATTTTTGGACAAGTATTATTTTAATATGCCCACATGCTAAAGTGAATATAGCCAAAGGCAATTTGTAATGCCCATTGCTGGAAAGGCTTTTCTACAATAAGACAACCCCACACATACTCGAAGACAGACAGGCAATAGAAACGCTAAAATATAAACACCAGATGACATAACTGACCTCTCATAACTGATACTAGTCTAAACCTTGTTAAAATTAAGGATATTCAGCTTCTCCATTAGATGAATACTGTGTGTTCAAATACAGTTGTTGTCCAGACTATTAATGTCTTAGTTGTAAATCATTCTTACAGGTTTGATTATTGTGGCTGTTGCCTGTCACCAAAAGGTTAAACAGTAGCTTAGACGAGAGACGGTCATGTAGTGTATAAAGATGTTGACCTCATGAAAGGGTAAACTGTGGTTGTTAGTAAATGCACTGATCATTAAAATACCATTAGGTTCACATGCATGGAACAAACATGTTTTCTGTTTCATAGATGATCTTGAATAACAGGAGAAGTAAAAGAGAATAGTGAGACTGGCGGCTAAAGAGGAGGGGTAAAATCAGCCTTTGGCCTGCAGTTTGGTATGACATTCATTATCTGAAGTGGGCCATTCAAGGAAAGGAGGAGGATGCCTGTCACAACAGATGTTGATTACACAAAACAGGGTAGTTTGAAAGGATACACAAATAAAACACAAGCTTAAACACATACATAGAGGGTTATTGTTGGTGATTTGTCATCAGTCTTAATTGATTGTAATCACCATTTCTTTGTGGCTAACCTCCACTATTTGTGAAGTGCAGGTTACTGCTCATTATCTGAGATGGCACAGACCTACAATAATCTATCAACAATAACAACATTGTCTTGGCTCTTAAAATGTGCACCTGGAGTTATTTTGGGTTCAGCTCATTTGAGATAACAGGCTGTAGGCTGAGAGGCAACTAAACGTTAAAGAACATACTGGAGTTCTACACTTCTTCCACAGATCTGAAATCACACAGTCTGAAACACAATTGGATTAAAATGGCATCAACAACTTTTGAATTAGATTATTTATTACAAAATTTGATTGAAATAAAACAACAGATCCCCTAACAGGCCAAGAACTGGACAACGCTAGGCCACTGCAGTTTTGCAGCGTTTTGAAGGCTGCAGCGTTTTGACCAAATGGTGGCACTGTAGCCTTACAAATGTGGACCGTCCTTCTTATAACTGAGCGTCGGACCGATTCCAATCCAAGGTTTGAAAAGCACTTGTCTGCTCTAAATTGTTCTTATAAAGAGCTTCAAAATACTTGACATTTCTCCTTATGTGGTTATGGATTTCCTTTTTGTACAATTAAGTGCCATTAAAAGCTAATATATCCTGTTTTACCACATTAAGACATTTGGGTGGTCACTGGCACAGTAATGTGTCTGTGTATTGTGAATAGGAGCCAACAGTTGGGACATTTTTTTTAATGTATATTGGACATTCAGAAAGTTCGGAATGAATAGAATCAAAGGAAATGTCTACTGAGCTTCTGCATTTTTTTTTTCTAGCCGTGAGACCACCCACAGCTACTTGACCAAGCTATAAAAAGCAAAGCAAGTTGTCTTTGAATTAGGCGGGACCAAGGACTAATGGTTTTTAATATATTTATTTCCTTTTGCAGATTCTTTTTTTATTTTTATGTTAGTGTGTTAAAATGTAATAAAATAGTTTGTTTGGTAATTTTTAGGAATTCAATACATAGCATGATAAACTACTGAAAAGAAAATTTAAATGAATAGACACATTTATTCTAATAACTGAAACAAATATACATACAAAAACAATTATTTAAAATGACTGCAGGTATTTAATATTAATGGTGTGTATTTTAAAATGAACAAATAAAAAGTGCAGTGTGTGAATATAAGCAATTTGCACAAGTCTAGTGTTTGTAATGCAAACTGTAGTTTAGAGCACATCTCTATGGAGGTTAATGAGGGAGCACTCTGCAGTAATTAAAACAAGAGTATTATAAGGCAGCAGTTTCACATAAGGTACTCATAGCAACAAACCCCATACTTAATTAAAACTCTTTGCTGACAGCATTTAGTATCTTCTCAGGTAATCTTCTGTGAAATAAATAATAGGGTAGAATGAAATCAGTAATATAGGAAAAGAAACGCTATTGCCGTATGCATAATGAACGTCCCTATCTTGAATGCGCAATCCACCCACTGAAAAATACTTCTCCAGTTTCCCTTCGTAATCTGATTCCAATTTCACTTGTGGTCAGACACTGTAGTGACAAGCCTGGGGGTGTTTAATTGAAATGTCCGCGCCTTTAATTGGATTCTGTTAAGATGTGAAATTACCTCCTGAATTACAGTCTTTCACCTTTTAATGCTGATACGGAAGGGTTTCCAGTGGTGATCAGTTAAGGTGCTGAAATAATGCCTCCAGTCAGCAGAGCGTCGCTGTGCTTAGGCAGGAGAGCCAAATGTTGTATTTTAAGAACAACTGTTCAAAGAATGCAGGGCCTCGCATTTCAAAGACAGACGTTTATCTTGTGGAAATGAAATGTTATTTATAACAGAGTAGTGCTTGTGAGACAATGCAATACTAAAGCTATATCAGACGTGAGATCTACGATGTGTGCAATTTGGTTATAATCTTATAATAATAGGAATTAGTTTGACCCATAAAAATCTCTGCAGTGCAATGCAAGAAAGGGTTGCATTCATGATATCATAGCAAAGCTGAAGGTGTTCGCATCGGACTTTGACATGTTCAGGTAATGTGTGGGTGTTAGGTAGTCAAGCTTTCTTCACCTTCTTGAGGGTTGTGCTCTTCCACCCTCCTTTTTTATGATTTGCGAATTTTCCATTCTAGGGCCCTATGTCACCCTGCTGTGGCTGCGCAAAACATCCCTGCTCTCCCACTGCTGCCTCCTCCACCTACAACCATGACCCCTTGTGATAAGCTTGCAGTTCATTCCTTTCACTGATTAGTTTGCTGGCAGATTGAATGCCCATGTCTGCAGCCCCGTGTCACCCATGCTGGCTCTACCTGTGTGTGCTTGGATCAGCAGGTGGCTGGCACACAGTCTAGTATGATACTGAAACCATTATTTATACATGACAGTTTTCTGCGCACTTGGCAAATCCATGTTTCGCAACCTTAGAATGTATGGGGTGTAGAGAGCTATTTTGAAATTCCAGAAAAGTATGTTTTCCCAATGCTAAAAATGTATTGCAAACTAGAACACATAGGGAATACATGGCAAGAATCTCCATTGAGATACTACAGGATTTATATTCTACACAAGGAAGGATACTGTAAATATGAGGTCATTAAAGTAAGTTCTCTGGCCAAACCTCCTCACTTCAATAATTGTGTGTGTGGTTAGTCTGGATTCACATATTTGTTTGTTTACTGTGCTACCACTGGCCCAACTTAGAGCCACGGGAGTGTGAAATAACAAGCACAAGAGGGATTTCACGCCTTTACAGAGCCGAAAAGATATGTTTTTTTTTGTTATATATAGCAGTCCATTTTTACCCCCAAGAAACTTTACTTCCAACAGTCTACCTATTTTGCAAAAGCCCATACAATTAACCAACATCATTATATATGGGTTCCCTCGGGAATGAGTGTGATTAGACCTGGCTTATGTTACATCCTAAGCCTGTTTTATCGCCGTTATCGATGGTACAAGGTGCATTATTAGAAAAGATAAACAGCCGGTTTCTTTTGGGGAACAGACACACTGACAGAAAATCAATGGCCAGTTTCCCACAAGCACCCTATTAGCCAGACACTTGTGTACTGCTGAAACACGGGGCACATCACTGTTTGTGTCGAGTCGATCGGGTGAAATCCATGGGAGATACCTTCTGACCTGATAAAGTGTCAGTTAGGTGAGACGTAAGTGACACTTATGGTCATACAACAACTATACTTGAGCAGAATTTGTCACAAGCATTATAAGCCATATTAAAGCATTATTATTCATTAAGCATTTCTTTATATTAACACATCACATTTTAAAAATAAGATACATTGTAATGTCATGAAACAGGAAAAGATATTCGAAAGCTTGTATTCTGCTGACTTCTACATCAGGTCAGGAAACATGCTATGAGTGAATTTTTAACTTGAGTGCCTAACAGAAAGCAGTTTTCTAAAAATGGGTCTGCCTTACTTGGTCTCTCACTGCAAATTCTAAACATTCAATAAAAGCGGGGAATAAAATCTAAAATGTCCAATTCTATTCTATAATCTGTTAGAGTGACACTTCCGAATTTTCACTATGGACAAGGTGGCAGTACAAACGTAGATAGATGAAGGGGAATAAAAGGACCTTCTCATGACAAACTTTCTGGAAATGTCAGCCTTTCAAGCTGTTGAGAAGACCTATTTCATATCTATTACAGCAGGCATTCTGTGTCCGATATTTCAGATTTCAGTCCTCCCTACACTGCAAATCCGCTGCCAATCTTCCGCCCTTAAGAATCTCTGCCAGCCCCGATGCATTATTCCCTCCACCTCCTCTCCCCCTTTTGATGTGACAGAACAAACCACGACCTATTAGGATTAAGGCTTTGAAAAGATCTTTGAAGCCGCTCAAGGTTCCTTTAAACTGCGGAATGACAATATGAGCTGTGTGGCAGCAGATGCTGAATGGAGTGATTGCTACTTCTCCTCAGCGCGGCCTGGTGTCACCCCACACGCACAAACACACAAGTGGCAGGACCCACCCTCAGCTAAAGCTCTGCAGTTGTCCTTTACGGTAAACATTTCAGTGCTCACAAATGCAGATTTTATGTTTTCCTTCTCTCAGTGTCTTTCTGTCAATTATGAGGACCGTCTTTGGCTATGAGTCTTTCCTGTTTCTTAACTATTACCCAAGAAGAAAACATCCAAACAAACATGAAAAAACATTATTATATTTATTTTTTGCTTTAATTTCTGGTTCTGATTAGGAGTCAGTCATGTCAAAAGCATCATCAGAGACAGGATGCAGAAATGTGAAGGACAGTTGTAAACATGGAAGAGTGTGGGCTGCAATGAAAGACCGTTGCAAAAAATGTAAAAATAAAAAAGTCCTAACCTACTTGTGTTCACTAACGAGCGTTGTGAGGGCATGCCAATGAGAGTTTCCTGTGTCCTTAACATAATAGTGTGCTGCTGGAGCAGTTTATCATCCAGAAAATTAAAGGAGTTCAAGGTGTCGCACTTTTCAGCGTGTCGATTCTCAAAAGCAAGAATTTTTATTTTATCTTTCTATGATGCCTCAGCATTGACAGTGCATCTGATGATCATGGAATGATGGAATACTGCACTGATGCGAAGGAGAGCAAATTAAGTAAAAAATGACATCCTGAATGTTACCTATACACTTTACTTCAGTCACAAAGACGTGGCAGAGTGCAAATGCTATTGCTATGCATCTCCCACAATGAAAAAAGAATTTAGCTCCTTTTTATCTCATCACTCTTCTGAATATTTCTTATCATGGCTGTTTCGCCCTGAGGTAGCTAAAGACAGATGTGATATCAAATATTCAAACTGGGAGTTTCCTAGAGAGATTTATCATAACAAATTTCATAGGTGATCCCATTTAGATATTCCATGTCTGTTTTGTGTGGTGTCTGGGTAAAACATGCCCTGGTGTGAGATGTCACCGAGAGACAGTCGCTACAGATAGCTGGTCTGTGGAGAAATGGAGCCATGGGGCACGCAGGGTAACGGCCGCTTAATACGTGGTCTGAGACGTTGATTGATCTGCCATTGCATCTTATCTTTGTGACTCTACATTAAATTCTTAACGCTCTCTCTCTCTCTTGCTCCCCCTGGCAGGCTGAAGGCCTTTCTGTATGCCTGAGTGGAGAAGCACTAATCTCCCCATGAAGTAGTGGGAGCCTATCACTGGCACAAAACACACAGCCTCGTTTCAGAAAGAGCATCTCAGAAATTAACCAGCTTAAAATGCTCGCCAGCTAAAGTATACCTTCAATGATAATCAAGCTTAATCTAAATTCTGTGACCTTTTATGGTGTTCTATTGTGGTTATTGTTTTTACAAAGTGTTTTAGTCTGTGAGAATATTTGACGTTATGCCGCTCCTTCTCTATTCTTTCTTCTTCAGGCACTGTTATCATAATCCAAATAATTGGCTATTGTAACTATATGTCTTCCTCTTGTGGGAAATGGCTAGGACTCAGAACCTCTTGGGTCTTATTTAATTCTTCACCCAAATGAGCTGGGAAGAGCTGAAGCTCGGACCAAACAGCCAGGAATAAAAGGGAGAAAGAGACAGACGGATGAGCCCCAGCCTCCAGGGCTTTGACTTTAGCCAAACAAACATTTGTTTTTCAATGTGTTTTATAGCAGGATGGATTAAGGCGGATGTGGACTAAAGCCCCTCATCACCCCTGCCCATCCACAGCCTTGTCAAATGCTACATTGAGAAGAGGGGTCGCACCTGTTGGGGTGGCTGAAAGGAGCAGCACTAGGATGATAGTGAGCAAGTCTTTGTGGGTATCAGAGTCAAAACAAAGCTGTCAGCCAGGGCTCATTCATCTTTGATGTTCATTGATGAGGAAACTGGTGGGCCTCAACAGGGCATTGTTTCCTCTAAGTGGTGCCCATTGATAGCCAGAAAGCCACGCTTGTTTTTAGTCTCTGACGGGTGGAGCTCATTTTAAAAGGCTTAATGGTGCATTGGAGCCCTACTTGCACTATTGGCTCGAGCGTGTCTTCCTGTTTGCTAAAGGGCCTATAAACAATCATAAAATGCTAATTATGCATGAATAGGAAAACCGGTGGGCAGGCATGTTTCAGTAAATCCTGGCTTCTTCTCAATAGCCTCTTTGACAAATCAAGATCCAGAACCGGGGGCATTTGATTGCCATCCTTTCTGCTTCCTGGACCCATTCTGCCCCACTCCACTCTGTTGTTATAAAGACCTGGATAGCCTTCATAAAAAGCATTTCTTAAGCTATTGTTCAGCTAATCGTGTCCTCTCCAATAATTTCATGATGTGACAAGATAAGATAGGGAATATTAATGGCATATCTCCTCATCTCAAATTATGAAAATACATGGCCAGGAAAAGGCACCAAGAGAAGAAAAAAGAATCAATTTTGTAGAGCATTCAATTTTTGTATATTGCCTTGAAAAGAAAACTGTAATTTTCCATGTTATCTACCTCAAATCCTCAGGTTAATTTAGTGGCAACCATTTCAAAACGTTTTCATATCACTGTATCAGCTGATGACTTTGAGTGCCTTGTGTTTAGCGCTCTGCAAAAATATAGCAATTTATGCATGATCTAGTATATCACTTGCAGGACAGAGAGTGTATTAATTAAACCGTATATTGATACTATGTTGTCCTAATTTAAACTAAAGCTACTCAAGAAAAAAAACATTTCTTGAGAAACATGTCAAGCAGTTTTTACTGTCTAATTTAATTAATTAGACTTGACACTTGTATATAGTGCACACTCTAGAACAATTTAATGGAATATATTCTTTGTGGTTTATGAACACTCGGATTTTGTTATCAAAATGTTTCAAACATTTCATACCTTACAAAAAGGTTGCTCATAATTTGCCACTATAAATTCTTCATTTATGAATATACGTCTTTTTTCTCAAGGGCCGGCTCTTATTGTAGTAAATCAAGGACTCGTGCCTTGATCCAGTACAGCGGTGTATCAAGGATGCACAGCCACATCTCACCTTAAATAAAGGCCTCTGTTTACATCCTCAAAGCACTGGAAAAGAACCTCTCACTGAGTTTCTTTTCCTCACCCTTTTCTGATTGTCTGCAAGCTTGATGCGCTTGAATTCCTAAATGATAGGCTCATATAGCGTCCCAGGCTTTGTTTACATAGCTATGTTTTGGTTGGCTGCCTCCTTAAGAGTAAAGAGATATGCAAGAGCAATCAAATATTTCTATGGCGTATACAAATGACGGAGGATGGGAGAGAAAGTTTGAATTTTCTCTTCTCATTTCTGCTTCAATTGCCAGTGTGTATTGCCTGTTTTTTTTTTCTTTTGGGGGAAAGAAAATAGATGGCTTTGTCAGTATGCATAAAGTATTGAGTCTGTTTGTTGTGTGCTGTCAGCAGAAATGATAACCATTCTATTTGTCTTATGAGAAAGACATTGTTAGAAAGTCAGAGTTATAGTTTTTATGAAAGGAATTGTTTGCCCATTCAGAAGTTATTTTCCTCAGACATTATTTGACATATCTAAATGAACAGCTTCAACAGAATCTTCTCTCACATTGTGACATGTTAAGAGGAAAACAGAACAGGAACTTGACATTTTTGTATTAATGTTTTTGTCTGAACACTGTGTAGAACCCAGAGGTAGAAGCCTATGGAGGAAAACTTGATATGAGTGCTGGTAATTATGAGCTGCTCATCCAAAGCTAATAGTACACCACTGAGATTGCAATTTGCCTCTTTATCTGAAATGACAGACTGTCATACATGCAGCCAGCGCAGATCTACCTTGCAGCCTTATATCATTCAGCACTTGAACCAAACATATATTTCTATCAACACGTAAGAGAGAATAGCATCCTCCGTTTTTTGCCGAGGAGGTGTGTCCCCTTCTATCTTCACAAGAGAGGCAGAGAGAGAATCGGGGGGGAGAGAGAGACAGTACCTCTCTTTTGTTCACTCCCTTCTCTAACTGGTAGTGTTTGACTTCCCTCAGCCAGGAGTGGGTAATTCTGGAGCCCTGTGTGAGGTTGTTAGATCACTGAGGCCCAAGACAGCACCATTCTTTGCAGACCCTTGACAGCAAATATGTGGTAATGATATTGTCTCCTGCTGGGTAATAACACACAATTCAGACTGCCACATACTGCAGTCGCCAGGGAAAAATGGAGGGGAGAGAAAAAAGAATTACACTGAAGTACTGAAGGAAAATGACAGGAGAAATGTCTTCAACCTGAAGTGCTATATTGAAAAAATTCACTCCTGCAGGACACTACAGTGGGAACAACTGTTTCAATCCCAGCAAGAGTGATGTGGCACCCAATAAATTGTCCACTGCTATCTGTTGAAGAAACAAAGCTATTTCCACATGCAAATGCACCTTTCTGCACCTTTACATATTGTGGTGGTTTAACATATGTCTTGATATTGCAACTAAAGCCTAAATAATGTGCTAAGCTACCCTGTGTAAACAAAGCCATGGCTTTAAATGACTAAAGCCCTTTGTGTCCATGTAACACAGTGCTTAGTTAGTGTTTAGTAAAAACAGCAGCTTCGTTCCATGGAGACCTTCCATTGTTAAGAAGACCACACTAGAAGTTTCAACCTTGACCTTTATGCTGCTCTACTTGGTACTCGGCTTGTAACTGTCAACACCATCCATCACCGGCAAATCAGGGCTTGGGCTGGGGGCCAGTCCGCCTGCTGTACTGTGAAATTGTGGCATGTGATCCTTAATGTGCGTGAAGTAGACAAGGCCTTGACACAATGCATTAAGTGTCTGGGGGGGCTCCAAAGGCCAGTCTATTAGCCTCCTGCTGTGGCCCTATTGCTGCCAGGACTCATTTCTAAGGACACGTTGGAATAATAGAGCTTACAACACAGACCATCCCATTCTTGGGCCTGATGCTGACTTCCAAACAACACTTGATAGAGTCATGTAGTCAGCATTAGACTAACAAAACTGTTTATGTAAAACTATATTTCTTTGTGACTGTGAATATTTGGGCACTTATCAGAACCAAATTAACCTTTTTCTCACTTTATCAAAATTATCTTTCCTGCTAGTGTCCATGATCTTAGATACCAAACTCTCCTTTCTGTAGAGCACTGTAGAGAGAAACAGAGTAGCCTCTCCTGTTTCATTCACTGGACTGCCACAGCGACATTGTGCAATGGGTTAAAATAACTGAGAGCACCATGTAAAAAGGTAGCCTTGATATTGCACGACTGGGTGAAAAAGGGAGGCACATTGAAACGGAAGAATTCATCTTTTCTATCAGCCTCCCCGCTCATGAGTTGAACCAGGTATTCAAATGGGTTCAATCACAGCGGCTCAGATTTGCATAACACAGACAGATGAACTCAAGTGATTGAATTGGGTTGGGTGGAGTGAAAAAGGGAAGAAAATGAATTTCCGAGTGAATAAAGAAACGATGGGAACTGCAAAGGGTACATTATTTATTTTTCACACTGAAATAATTACAGAATTAACCTTTCTTTCCATTGTGACAGCCCTCTAAACCTCCTTTATCACAGTGAATCCAATGTACTGAAAACTTGACCCTTTTACAAAATCATACAGTAATACCTATTATCACTAACACAATATCTGTCTGCTCTATGATTGGTCTGAGCTCGTCAGCTGACATACATACTACAGATGCCATGTCCTGTGTGAGGTACAACAAATGTCAATGCACCTTGCCTGTGTGACCACTATAAAGTCACAACTCTGCAGGAGGTGAAAAGCAATTTCACGGTTCACTTTGTGGTTAATGTGCAGCTGTAATTTTTAGAGAGTCCTGCCTCTTTGTTTAAGTTTCATTGACTAAAAAGGTCATACTAGTGCTGTAGTCCAGACCAAGTCAAGACAGAGGCCAGAAAGTAGCAAGACAAGACCAAGATTTGAGGTGCATTAAACATGGGAAGAGACAGTATTAGTACAATAGTATCACCAGTTGCAATAAACTTGTGATCAGTTTGATGCTTGTAAAAAGAAAGACAGAGGTTGTCAGTCATTTTAAAACATTTTATCCACAAATGGGCATGGTGGTTATAGTGTAACTGGTCTTAACCTCTTTTTTGATCCAAAACTGAGATCAGACTAAAGACTAGGTCAGACTAAGGTTTACAGAATAAAAGAATTGAGCTAAAATGTGCAATGACGCTACTCACCAAGTTCTTCCAAATGAAGCCAGTTTGGCTAGTGATAGCTAAATGTGCACATAGTGTTAGCTAATGAGTATGTACTTGTCTATCCAGTAGCAAGAGATGGGAGGGGGTGTACTTTACTAAGTGTACCTTCTGTGTACATGTCTTTGCGTGCTGTGCTCACACAGTTAGGTAAGCCTCTCTAATTGTTGCAAGGTGCATTAGCTCTCAGCCACCTCTCCCTCTATCTCTCTCTGTCTTTGTTTTTCCTCTCAGTCTACAGGCCAGAAGACAATCAGACCAGAAGGGTCATTTTCTGCAAGAGCTCACCTCCCTCTTCCAAGCCTCGCCGCTGACAGGCTCACGCTCGGCAGGAGCCCTAAATTAACACTTGACGTCTGCAAGGCTCAGACCTGATGAGGCCGAAGAGAGACAAAATGTCAGAAAACAAACACTCCATCATTTTTGCTTCATTTCCTTCAGCACTAAAGAAACACACTCACCTGGAGGGCTTCAGAAGGACTGAGGTACCATTCACACACTGATCAACTGTGGTAGATCAGCATCAGCGTCAATGAGATAAAGTAAAAAGAAGACGCTAAGTGACTGGTAATTACGTAGTCAATACCAATAAGCAAACATGAGAGCGACCACACATCAAAACATTTTCTGCCACCTTTATTTATGTGTGATTTATTTATTTGTTTCAATGCACCAGAATTGTACATCCCCTACCCTACCTTTCCAAACTAAATTTGTTTTCCTGAGCACATGAACAACACCCCTTGTAATTATTCCGGGGTAGCACAAAACGCTTGGACAACACTGTAGAGTTGTATGATACTATTTGAAGCCTACTTCAAACACAGTGCCCCTAGCGAGTTCCGATAGCGCCCGTGTCTATTTTATTATTTGCTTTATCTCTTTGTTGCGTGAGAGTTTATTTGTTTACACGAGAGGGACTGGAGGTTTGGTGATCTGAGCAAATTGCAGCAGAAAGTACTTCACATGGGGATGACTGTAATTAGCATGCTCTTAAATGTAGAACGCTCTCCTAATGTTTTTGTTTATGCGGAGCAGCTGATCTGTGACTCGGTGCGGAGGCGGCCCACAGGCAGGTTAAAATCACTTGTCATGCCAGAGATCATCATTATGAGCTTACAATTGGTCAGTGTTGAGAAACAATCAATGCAGCACCAGGTAGACACTCCACAACCAACCATCCCTGTATCCGGTTTGTCCTGCCTTTTTGTGTGTATAGTTTAGTTTTTCAGAGCGGCTCATCTGAAATTTGTGGATGTTTACATATTCTCATGATGTCTTGTTTTTTTGTTATTCAAGCTCATGCACAGTCTCTTTTTTAATCTTTGCATCTACACTGAAGCCTGCTGTGACATGACACTCATTAAAAGCCAATTAAGAATTTGCTAGTGTGCCCAGTTATTCAGTGAGTGATTATATTTCACTGGAGGGTGATATCCAGGTAAATTAAGATTCAATTTAATTCCGCCCTGCTTCTCGCTGCATCTCCATTTCATATCATAGAACAATTGAGATCTTATCGTGGATTAAAGTGGGGGATATTACTTCTAATTTAAAATATGCACATCTATGATTGTGCCCACAGCTTAAGCATCCACCATAACACTGAAAAGGCTGAGACAATTTAGTGCTTTACTGTCTAAAAACTCAAAAGGATGTGAGAATTTATTACTGGCAGAAGAGGGTTTTTAGGGTATTTTTGGGGGTGGAAAAAGTGCCTCGAAGAGGGCTTGAAAATTATGAACAGAGGCACGAGATGCGAGGAAAGATGAGACAGGAAGTTGGGAAAGACTGAAGAGGGGTGCTGTGTTTGTCAGGTGACAGTGTAACAAAGTTGGGTTTGTTCAAAATGGAAATCTTCCCAGACTTCCTCCCGCTTGCCCTTTATACCCACCCTTAACCCCCCTCCCAGTACCCCACTGCAAATGCAAAGCTCCGGCATCTGAAGTGGCAACACTTGAGACGGTGAAAGTGACAACATCTTAACATAAGCTGAGGGGCTAAACTAAAGTCAGTACAAACCCCCAACAAACCTCTCTTTCCTCCCACATCATTCACTCCCACTCTGTCATCGTTCTTAACCCTTCCCACTTCACCAAAGGGCAACACAGCAGCAGCACTGCGGCAAAGTGTTGTCTCAATAAAAACTGCAAGTGGATAGTATTTAGGGGCATATTCTTAGTTCAAAAAGTAAACTGTAAAATTGAAGATTTGTTGTCAGTTGCTTTCTGTGTTTCTCTGTCTGTCTTTCCTTCAACCTCCAGTCGCAGGTGCCTCCAAACAGAACTAGACGCATGTAATCCTCCAAAATCCAGCCTCTTCCGAAGAGTGTAAAACCATGAATGTTCTGTGGGGGTCACTGGATTAGACAGAATTCATGGTGGTAGCTTGGCTTGAGAGTTGGAATTAGAGGAGTGGGGAAAAGGAGTGAGAAGACTGAACTGGTGTTGTATTAAAATGAGCTTACCAGGTGGTCTCCCTCCCAAAAATGGACACAGTGTGTCAAGTAATCTGAAAAGCCCCCAGGGTGTTTGTTACTCATTGGCCGGGGGCCTGGTAAAAAGAGACAGAGAGGGACTGAGAGAAAGAAGAGGGGCAGGATAGGGAGGTGGCGCTGATGTGGCCATTGAGGCCGCAGTGAAATGTCTGTCAGGCTTGGTTTACCACAATCACAGCAGTGATTAGACCTCTTTTGATGACAGGTTTAGTTTTCTGTCCATTGGCAAGAAAGTGAGAATGGACAAGAGGTGGGGTAGGGGTGAGGGGTTGCACTGGGGGACTTAGGGGGTGGGCGTTTATGCACTGGCGCAGGGGAAAGGGAGGGGTCACATGGAGAGAAGGCGGGTATATTAATGTCTTGCACCAGGGAGCTCCTACGTAATTTCCCAGCAGGTCGTGGGGTCAGGTTTGTATTTAGTTAGTGGTAATGATCTCGTTAGGGATCTGAATGGACCACCGTCTAAGCCCATTGAGGGAGGCGAGTGTGCCTCCCCATCCCCCACCTCTGGCTGCCTTGTGTGGGCTTACACAGCCTGTGAACTGTGATTAATGGACTTCCAGGGCTTAATAACTTGCAAAACAGTATTAAACAAGGGAGGCCCCAGGACAATCAGAGAGGCTACCCAGGCGGAGTAGGAGGTGGCTGTAAACAGTGTCCGGCAACAATTGCAATGCATGGAATTAACTGAGATGGGCCACTCACAATGCTACAGCTGGCTAGTGGCAGGGAGCCAGGCCTGGGAGAAAGCTTCACTGGGGCTTCCAGGTGGCCCGGACCAGGCCAGGCCTTTTCAGTTTTGTAAGTGCTAAAAAATAGAGGGGGAGAAAGGCTACATTTGTGATGGGGAGACAGTGAGAGGAAGCCATTGAGCAGAGACAAGAAAGAGATTAAAGAGCACAGAGAGTGATAAGCAGATAATGGCAGGACACATTCAATAGAACAAGTAATCCTTGACATGCAAGCACAAATATTAAGCCCTTTGTGTTGTGTCTAATTCACGGCAGAATGTGTAGAGTGGCAAAAAGAAATAGTGATCCACATAAACAAGTACACAGACACAGATAAAACATACTCATCTTTAGGAGTGCACATGCATGCACACACACACCCATGGCCACCTCCCACATCTCCTGGCTTATAGTCTTAGATTCCCTTTTCCCACCCTTGCGCCCTCTTGTCTGGAAACAAATGATCGCAGCATGGAGTCATGAGTACTGATGTGTACAGACCACCCTCCACTCTATAGCAGGTCTTTTCTCCCACTGAAGTGCATTTTCTGCCGTTGTAAATTTCAAAATATAACCAATTTCAAAATATAACCAATTTGAAAGAGTTGTACTGTTGGAAACATACTTTTTAACAGACCCCAGAACTGCAGTGGACATTTAAGAAAAGGTGCTTCTATTAAAAATTAAAATTTAGGACACTATGTGGACATCAGAAATGTTAAAGTACAATTTAAATAATGTTTACTTTTTCATTCACATTGTTTTTTTTTATTAATAGGGTAAATTTTGCTCACCAATGTAATTTAGCCAAAAGTTTAAAAAAAAGTTACTGGCATGAAACAACCAAGCTGCACAATGTGCCCTATTAATAGTAATTTTAAAACATTGCAGAGTTTTTCTCTTTGTGAGGCTTGTGAGATAAACTTTTACTCTATTCCTTAATGTATAGTTTGTGTTATAGAAGAAAAAAACAGACACAGACTTGGGTAGGTTGAAACTCAGAAACTCTGAATTAATGGTTCCTATGCCTTAAACCTTCTAGCAAATAGATTTCAAAACAAAAGCCTATATTCTACACATATTAAATCATTTCATTATTCCAATTTTGAAAGTGAAATATGTGAAACAATAATGCTTTAGATTTTTGTTATTGTAAATTATACATTACAGCATGATGTTTACTTTGATTACGGTCTTGGTATATAGCTATTATTCAAAAACACACATATTTTTCTAAACTCACAATTTTAATGTAATTTTTACATTTAATAATAGCTTGCAAGTTACAGTTCAATCTAATGTGAATATTAAAGTAGTAGAATGACAATGATTGCATCTGAGAAAAAGCACCAAATGTTAGTGATGTTCATGATCCCCTCCGTTGTGTTTGGCTTTCCTCGACAGTGAGTCATCTCCAAATGAGTGACACTGGGGTCATCCTAATCTGCTTTTCTTGCAGATCAGAGACCAGTTGGACAAAAGCTCACTTTCTTTTCACCCAGCACAGAAGTCCAATATGTCTCCAAAATATTTGCCCAAACCCGTTCCTTAATTATTCCTTAAGAGGTTCTTGAATACAACATCCCAAAGATCCTTTCTGGTTTTTAATGCATGTGTATTTGTGTGCATAAAAACAGCAAATAGGATTGAAATTATGTAGTTGTTACTGATGTTTAAACAATTATTACCATACACAATTCTTAAATGGTTACTTGTAATTCATACTATAGCCTTATCTCTTTATCATGCTCTCTCCTTGGACTCGGTTTGAGGGTGTGGGTGCAGTATGTGTGGTGGGGGCCATGCCCCTGACGAGGCCGATGAGGGATCCACTGCTGTGCTAAGCCTCTGGCTCACTGCTCACACCCCACCTTCTCCCATCATGAATAATGGAACACAGAAATACATTTATCTTTTAATAGCTCCAGCCCCCTGTCTGTGAGTGTTCAGTCTGGCCCAAACCACCACAGTCCAATGCTGAGGTTTTGAGAACAGGCACCCCTCCCCATGCCACCCAACCCGTGATTGTCTCTGCTCCTTTTGAAGTTGGGCGCTTCTTAGTGTCCTAGAGATGGGTAATCAGGCTTGATTTTGGAAGGGTCAGGCCATCTTTGAAGGGGCGGTCAACCCCAAGTTCGACTGTGGAGGGCTACACTCCTGGTCTCTGCTAGAAGTAGTGTATTTTCACCCGATATATTCAGTGTCCAGACTTGTGTTGCGTCAAAGCAGAATTGGGAAACTACATTATATAACACTAAATACAAGCCACTTAACATTGTGATTAAATAATTTTGTAGCTAGTAAATTGTAGCCAAGAAAAACTCAAATAGAAGTAATCAAAAATAAAAAGAATAGCCATTAAATTAAGAGGTTAGAATAATTTGTTTATTTATTATATATATATATATATATATATATATATATATATATATAATATTATAATATTATCATATATATATATATATAATTTATGTTTAGCATAATTATAGTATGTTTTACATATATATATATATATATATATATATATATATATATACACACACACACACTCCACAAAATAATATATACAATAATTGAGAAAATTACTATCCAGAAATAATACCAATATACTGTTTACATAAAGATAAAACTAAAGCTCTATGTTTGATATAGGGTGAGGAGGGATTTCACTTGAGCCAGGCCCTTATTGTACTTTATATAGATGAAGTTATGATATAAAATTAAAATTAAAAAAATCAAGGAGAACATAATTAGGAAAAAATAATAAATCATACAGTTTACATATCAATCATAGCTACTAAAGCTCCTATCTTAATGAACATGTTCGATAGTACAAGGTGTGATTTTACCCGAGCCGGGCCCTTAATGCGCTTTGTACCGTAGCACTATAATGTGGGAATAAGACGGCCTTTCTTTGTTTAACTAGGATCAGGAGGATTTGAGTCCAGTGCCATCGGGCTCGCTGCTCACACATCAGTACGTGTGTTTTCTGTGGGGAAAAGCAAGTGTGGCTGGAAACCTTAACTCTCTATTTGTCTACGCTGATTTAAGGCTCAAACAACCCTCGCTGTGACACCTGTGCTAAAAGAAACACGAGAGGAACTGAGTAAACACAGTGGATTTAATAGTCATTTGACGGTGAAATTGGTTTATAGGCTTGTTACGAGTACTTAGTATAAATCTGTTGTTTTGGCTTTAGTGTTCAGTAGTAAACATGTTAATTATACTGTGTTCCTTTACAGGACAAAATATAGGAAGTAAGGCTTTTCTTTAAAACAGTGTTAAATAAATTCAACTTTTCATTAATATTTTATTTATGAATAATATCTTAATTTATAATTTTATTCTAGTTTTTGACAATGAAATTAAATAAAAATAACTAACTTTAACTTTATCTTAAAGTAATTTGAATATTTGATCACATTCAAATATGTTCAAATCAGTTAAATATATTTATGGAGCATTCCTAAATTAAGGATTGATTTTATTATCCAAAGGCTTAGTGGGTTTGAAGTAAATAATGATTGAATACATTTTTTGTGGATGGATATTTATCAAACAGTAATTGAGAAACAATCTGGAGATAAATCAAATGTTTCAACAGATATTTTCTGTCGCTGAATCATGATCACATTATCGCATAAATGAGAAATACAAAGAACAAAACACTCTCGAGAAACACTAAAGCTGACATCACTTTTTCAGCCAACAATAACAAGTTCAAGCACGCACTTCTTCCCAACATGTCCCCTCCTCCCACTGTTTTACACACACACACACACACACTGGAACTTAAATCTCTTCTCTCCATATCCACACACACAAGCCATACGGCATCAAACCCCTCTTACCCACCACTCCCCTGCACCCAGAGCCTTGGAGCAACCCCGGGTTTGTGTAGCCATGCGTCAGTTGCCCGTTAGGATGAGGCCTTGCTTGCCGTGGCTAGGGCTGGGTCTTAGCCAGCAACTCCTCAGCTCCCTGCTCTGCTCTATGGAAGGCAGAGAAGCTGAAAGTACCATTTATCATCACTTGTGTGGGCAGCATCACCACGGCAACGCTCAGGCTGGCAAATGCCACTGCTGTGAATACTAATGAGGCTCTTGGCAGGCCTGTGTTGGCGTCAATGGGGCCAGGGTTGTACGCTACGTGCGTTTGTACGTGTTTGTGTGCGAGTGGGCTCCAGGAGGGCTACAGTAGAGGTAAACAGTCCAAAGGAAATCAATTAAGTGTTTCCACAGTGTTTGGCAAGCGTTCTAATCTTCTGCAGCACATTTTAAAATAAGGGCGAAATCTGCCTTTAATACCTCCTCTGCTTTCTGCATGACAATAAACATATGCAACAATAAACAGCCGAGCACAGCCGAGCTTGACTAAGTCCTCCGGTCGCTGCTGTGACAAAACACAAGTCAAGTCATTGTGTTAGTTCTTTACTTAACTTTGTTATACTGCTATCTGTTCTAAACTACACCAGAATGTTTTCCTCAGTTTAGTTTCATTCCATATAATAATATAATTAAAATAGTCACTTTATGAAGATGGAAGGATAATAATAATGAAATAGCAGCAATCTACTGCCCTGAACTGGGTACACCTACCTCTTTGCAATCAACACTGGCTTTCAGTTTCAAAGGAGCCTCTGCAGTGTCACCTGTCAAAGATGATCTGTCGCTCTCTGTTTCTGTGCGACTCTTAGGTCAGAGTGATGCTGTGAATAAATTGGGCTGGAGCATGCCTGCTTCGGTCTTTATTGATTCAGCCACTTTGATTGAGCAGGGATCTAATCAATTCTTCAGTGGTGGTGAAACGGCAGAGTGAAATTATTCTTGGGCAAACCCCTCAAATGACTTGTCATTAATTTGCCTCTTTACTGGCACTTGTTTGCTGGGAACGAGATGCTTTTGGGCTTTCTCTGTCTATTAGAGAGGTTGCGCTCCTGGGATTTTCATGGGCTGCTAAGCTCCTTTGAGAAGAAAGCGTGTGTGTGTTTGCATTTTGTGTCCAAATCTGTTTATGTGGATATAACGTGGGGGTGATTGGCCACACTATGCTTGCTCATCCTTACAGAGGGACTTATTAGAGCTAATTGGGAAAGGACAGTTCAAACAAGCACACAAGAGTGGTTGTCACACAAACATGACATGAGTGTAGAAAGGCAGGCAGTGTTGGTTGCTATTCCCAACTCACTGCCTCCCCCAAACCTCTGTTTGTGTCCTCTATGGGCCCACCCCTTTGTGTTGTCACTGGACCCCGGCCTGGCCCTGCAGAGTGGCCACAGAGTGGGGTCTTTGTGTCGACATGGCCATTAGCAGTCAGCGGACTTCAGAAATGTGAACGGGACAAGGCAGTGGACAGAGGCACAGAAAGAAACACTGCTGTCTGAGACACTTGGGAAGTCAACAGCTGACGGAAGGGCCAACACAAAGGAGGAGCTGCTGAAGCATGGGAAGCGTGATCTGCATAGAATATCGACCTGCCTCTCTTTCCCTGTGCACTTCACGATGAGAACAGTCGCAAACACATTATGCACGCACAATCCTTTACGCTAGAAAAAAGCCACAAGACAAAGTACCCAGTAAATGTAACATTAGTGCCTCCATTAGCTAGGGCCCATGTACTGACAACACTGTATTCTCTGCCCTGAAGCTTCTACTTAACGATGAATCAACCGCTGGGGCATCAACACTAGGACCTTATCCTGGAAAATGCTACATATTTCCACTGAGCATGGTTTTTGCTAAAAGATGCTAATTCAAATCATTATTTAGTAGCGTAATAGCTGCAATTATATTCAGCACAAAGTGATATAAGGTATAAGCACCAATTAGCAACTGGTCATTATCTTAAGCATTTGGTGCATAGAGAGTAAGGTAATAGCCAACAATTGAGTAATCCTTGCATAGAAAAAATGACTCGATAGCACCTCAGTAATTAGGAGGGCTTGTTTGCCTTTAGTCTTAAAAGACGGCCTCATATTCACCAACCGGCATTACAGCGTTTATCCTCCAGTCACATTTTGCAATTATAAACACAGTCCGGTTATCACTATGCTCCATGAGAATAGCAACATACATTAATTATTTTTCTAAATTGGCTTAAATTATGTAAAATGCCACTTTTTTATACTTCTGCATATAGTATAAAATACTGGAATCTGAAATTAGCACAAGCAATGATGTCAAACTAAGCCAAATGTTCCAACAAAGATTTTTATTCGTAGTATTGCAAAAAAAAAAAGAAAAAGAAAAAAAGATTTCATGACAATAACAATGGCAAATTCTAGACTAAATAAAAAGCTATGTGTTCAAATGGTATATAATGGTGATGTCCTAGGCTCTTTACTGTGTATGTGTCTGTTTCTCAAAGCCACACCAGCGAGGATCACAAGAGCTATATCAAAGCATCCAGCCACCATGCGAAATGTCTTCTCGCAGCAGGAGGTTGTGGAATTGTTGTTGGCATCCCGACTCTCTTTGAATGTCAGCCTCACTAACAGGGCAGTTGGCCTACATGCTACCGCTGACAACACAGCCACACTTTCAACTTCTATTCTCTCATTTTCACCAACCCTTCCCAAGCACAGCGCCTCTCAGTGGCAAAGAAGATGACAGACATGGCGAGACTTTAAAACAGTGACTTGATCCTTGCAGTAGATGCGTTGTAAATTTAGGTGGACATGTGTTGTGGTGAACACCAGGTCAGAGCGTATTATTTAAAGCAATGCAAGCTTTGGGACTTTTTGTTAAAAGTGACACATGCAGGACCTGCTGTATCAGGACAGCTGAGCACAACAGCTTTGCACATAAATCAAGTGCGCCCCGACTCAGTGGGCCTGCCTAATAGATGTTTAACTAAACCCCCTTATTTCAAACAATTTGACCCTAGTTCGCTAAAACACAATGTGAGAACTCCCCAAGGATTAGGGCCTGACCTCACAAGGAATAGAGGGAATGGCCCAGGGTGGCTATAAAGGAGCCTGCCATTGTGCAACCCAGGCATGGGGGAGGACAGTGTAGGGGAGATACATGCCAGTGGGTGTAGATAGTCTTGTTGTAACGACATCTTGATGGAGCATCTTTCCCACCCAACGGAGCAATACAGGCTCTGTATGTATTTTAATGAGGCTTTGTGTCTGCCCACATATAGCCCCTCTGCTGACAGCGAACGTGTTAGCAACATGCTCGCCCTTTGTCACGGCACCCAATCACATAATCGACTGCCCAGCTAGATTTATTGTCTTGACTCTGCCGGTGTCCATTTAAGCTGGAATGTAAATACTTTGAGACTTTTTAAAGCAAGGCATAGTTGGCACGGGTTGTAAAGTTTCTGGGGTGAACTGTCTGTAGTTTTAGTGAGAACATTTACCTCTGTGAGTGTGTGTGTGTGGCACGCTGGTATCTCAAAATAAATATTTAAACATTTATAAAGCTATAGTTACAAGGATCACTCCAATGGCTGAGTACTTTGCCAAATGCCTGTCCTGGATGATTTTTCCTTTTGTATTGTAAAATCAAATATTTTTTTTTCACTTTTGAAGTCTCTTTTCAGTTCAAAGTCCCTCGTTGCACAATGAATGTGTTCATTATGTGACAGAGATGTGTGTGGGGGAGTGATTTTATTTTTCTTAAGCGGGGATATGGCAGGGCTGGAAGATCCAATTCTGTGCCAGGAAGCAATTCAGATTTTATTTTCTTAGTTACTGACCTTGATCGGGGGAACTGCAGGGTCACAGCCTCTCTAGTCTCTATTGTATGCTCCAATAGAATGTTAATGAATTGGTGTGGAGAATATTAAAATGTAGACTGCTGTGGCATGTTGAGTGTTTTGATGGCTAGACATGCAGAGTCTGCCAGTGACTGGGAAAAAGGTGTGTACTGGAACCAGCTGTTACCATTTGGAACAGTGCAAATCTTTTTTAACCATTCATAGAGAATACAAGCCTCAACCAGTGTTAGAGGGAAGAAGGGACTGAATGAAGGTAAACATGTGATTTGTAGGTACAGGAAGTGGGTCGGTTAAGAGGGGTGTCAGCAGACCAACAATTGGACGCTGTGTGATGGTGGTGAATGCTTTTCTCATGGACATACAATGAGATTGAACACAGTGCCTTGGTGTTTCTTATTGGCCCCGGAAGTGCTTCATTTTGTGTGGAGGACAGCTGCTTGTCTCTGTTTGTCTCCCTTGCCTTTGATTAGCCTGGCATGCTTGAGAAGGGCACAAGCACTGATTGTCTGAAGCAGAAACTGGCATGCTATCAGCTGGGAGGATTGTTAATTGGGGGGTAGAGACAGGACAAAGTCAACAAAGACAGCCAGGAGCCAAAACAGTGGCTTTGGAAATGTCAAAAGACAGGCTTCAAAGGGAATAACAATCTTTACAGCACTTCCAAGCCACCATGAAATATTACACATAGTAATAGGACACTAATTTCTCTGGTGGAACCTCAATCAATGGCTTTTGTTGTCAAGTCTGAGTCGCACTGAGCCAAGAATAGGCTATATAACATCAGAGTAGCAACCCATGTGTGAATTATTAGGCATGTATAGGCAGTCAATCAACATAGAGGGCTGTATGACTACAGAGCTTGAGGTCACCATGTTCTCAATACACTCATTCAAGTGTACTTTCATATTCATGTTTAATATAGAATCTTACTTAGAATGTGGCTGAATGGCAGCAATAAAAATTGAGGTTTTTAATTCATTACTTATCAAGGACAATCATCTGTGAATTGATAAAGGAATAGAAATCCTGCATAAATTAAAGCTAGCGTGTGAAATAGAAAGAAAAATGCGGTAAAAGGAAAGAATTGTAAAGATGGTAAGCCCGGAAAATTCTAAAATCTCAATCAATCTAAAGGCACAGTAAAACAAAGCCTGCACCGATTCAACACCGTAGCTGATTTCAGCAAATAGAATTACTAGTTAGTAGCTACAGTAATATGTATTTATTTACCTTTCAAAGGAAGTGGCATATTTAATGCAACCTAATTGACAAGCGGAACTGAGTTTCACCTTGCATTTGGTATCGAAAGAGAAAAAAAGGGGTTATCCTTTTGAGTTGCGCTGAATAGAACAGATCCCAGAATTCATTTAGCCAAGTCTATTTCTTTTTTATGGCCCTGCACCGAGTCCCTCGATACAAGGATGAGTGAGTAGTGGCCTCGCGCTTACCTCCCTCTTCCTGAAAAAGGAAAGGGAGAAAAGGCAGCAAATAAACAAAAACACATCTTGGAGTTGCTTTGCCTTGCCTCTCCATCGTACTCATTTTGAAGCAGCTGTGCAAAGAATGTCAAAAATTCAGAGTGTCCTCTTTTTATATATCTTTCTGTCAAGTATTTCTCTTTTCCCTGAGGTTCAGATGGAAACCAATGTGTGATGACACATCTGAGGTACTCTAAAATGACCCGAAGAGAAAGAGAGCAAGACAAGTAAAAAAAAAAAAAAACAAGTTAGATGGGAATGTGTGTTTGGCTGTTCTTGTTCTTTACTGAGCATCATTGCATGCAAATGACTGGCAGTGGGTGTGTGTTGGCTAACCCATCCTATCTGAAGATGGTGCAGATGTCCATGTTGTGGTTAGTCTTGCACACTGTTCAACATGCCTCAAAAAGAAGGGATTTTCCCTCTTTGTTTCAGATTTCACAGGCTGTCCAAATGGGCACAGACATGCTTCCAAAATAAATAAATTAATGGATGTATCAGTGGCCAACATCTGCAGATTATGATTAGCATTTGGAAATTGTGTCCTTGAATGAGATTTGGATGTCGACTGTCTGTCTTCTTTTATGAGTGCGGCTCCTATTCTGGGGAACTAGAGGGTACCGCTTTGTCCTTAAATTGGCTACAATTTGGAGGGAGAAAGAAATCCTCTTCCCTCTCTTCCCCTCTGCCCGTTATGGTGCTGTATGAACAAGAAAGAGACACTATTAATTGTCTTGAATATGAATAGCTCTATTTGGTTAAACAGTTTCAAAGGGAATAGGCCCAAAGGAACTTCTTTTCCTCTTCTTCCCCCTACTGTCTGTCTCTGCTTTTTCTTCTTTCCTTTATCAAGATTTTTTCTACCCTCTCTAATTTTACACTGAGCACGCTGGCTGCTTTAGTGCGGCTGCATTATCTTATGTATTCAGCTTTCAGCTCCTCTCCCTCTCCCGATGAGGCGAGGCTTAATTGGGCTCCGGCTTTAAAGTCTGTAGAGCTCTCCACTTGCTCATAGAAACACATTCAGGGGCTGCTCATTCACTTCGAGTATGTGTTAGATGTACAAATATTATTTACTTTTATACTTCAAATCAAAAGGCACACACTTCCTCTTCCTCTCTACACACAGTCCGTGCTGGCGATTTCACAGTTCATTTCACTACTGCCTATTTTTTTCCTTTGTGGTCCATTAGAGTGCAGTAGAATTGGAGATACTGACGACTTTTTTAAAAGTAATTATTACCGTGTCCTACTACTGCATTTATAAATGAATAAGAAAAAGAAACCACACTGTTTATTACTTTTAATTCAATGTTAAAGACTAGTTAAAATAAAATTTGAAATAAGTGGTGAATATTTCGAATCAATATAAAAAAATGGTTAGAGGAAAAACAGACAGAGAGAGAGAAAATAAAAATAGACACAGATGGCAGAAGTGGAAAATTACAGTTTCACCTCTTGCAGATGAGGCAAAAGGGAACCGCTTTGTACACACACTCCTACATTCCACCTAAACAACCTAAGCAATTAGCTGCACCATTAGAGCCTGGAGAAGGGAAAAGGAGCTGTTAAGCAAAAAGCCAGCAGAGAGAGAGGAACTTGGCGGCTCTTGTTCAACTGCGCTGTTATGTGGAGTGTCTCGGCCCTGTGCGCTTACCATGCTGAGGCCATTTCAGGCGGGAGCTGATGAACTGCACATGAACAATTTTGTACTTCCCTCAGACCCGAGCTTCCATACTAAACTCCTCCTCATTAGTTGTTGTCACTTACTCGGGTGCCAGCCGCGGGAATAAATGAGACCACTATCAGCTGCTGCCTTGATAAGCTGCCTTATCTCATTAGGTTCCACATCAAAGTTAATCAGAGATGGGAATAGTAATTGGCCGAGTAGACAATGCCACAGATCATGGGGCTTTTGTAGTGTATGTCATCTCCAAAACATCAGCAGGCTGGGACTGGAAGATAGGGTGCATCTGTTGGAGAGAGAAGGGAAGAGGAGGGAAGAGGAGGGGAGGGGGGTGGGTGCATGATGAAGAGCAGGGGGTGAGAGACAGAGATGGAGAGAGAAAGAGGGGATGAGAGGCGAAAGGAGTAATGGCAGAGGCATAACAAGCAAGCTGCTCAGAATTAATGAGCTTACTCAATAAGAAAAGAATAACCAATCAGTGTGTGTTGGGCAAATATAATTTGGGAATAATTGCTTGATTGCTTTTCTATAGTAGGCTGATTTGACCACACACAAGAACTGAGAATTAAGATGTCAAGACAAGAATTAATTTGGCAAGCGAGGGCACACAAATGTTCCTCTCGCTTCCCACTCAGGCGGCTTGGGAGGCAGCAGAGCCGTGAGTTGGAGCGCACTAATGATGAAAACACAGTGGTAGATTGCGTATTCATTTCCCCGTCTCTATTTTACATAAAGAGAGCCACAGCTAATGCCACAGATGTTGGGATATTTGACGGAGAAAAAAAAACGTGCGTATGCTAACACATTTAATTGGCATTTTTGCATATTCCACTCTATTGTTGATAGCTTGTTGCAGCTGATTGTTCAGTTTGTGTCCTCATTGATTTCAATGCGTGTGTTTTTTTGGATGGGTAACTGTCTGGGGATAGTAATTGGTGTGTTTTGACGCCTCCCGTCCCCAAACAGTGCTTATTTCTGAAGTCTTCTCTCCTCTCTCGATTGCCAATTCGTGAAGGCTTAGAGTGTGCCTTTCATTACATGCTACCTGCTTTGAGAAATCAGTCTCGACCTCACTCGTACACACTTGTGTAAGAGACAATGAGGAAATGTTTTTGTCCTTTAACAAAGTAGTGGTCAGAGTAACACATTACAGAAACACCAGTGGGGACACAGTGTGCAGAGGAGCAAAAAAACACCCACTGTAAAACTCTAATGGCCAGCTGCACCCTACTAATGATACACACACGTCCATGCACACCAGCCCTGCTGCTGTTTCCAGCAGAGCACTGTATAAGGTCTCGGATGTACACATGGCAGGAGCTTATTAATAGTAATCACAGGACATGATGCAGGATAGAATCCAACATTAGTGCTACATTTGGATAGGATTCAGTCAACCCCTATTCAATTTAGATTTGAATAAGAAATATATCCCAACCTGACCACATGCATATGAATCGCCACATATATTTGCTCCCACATGGGTCTGGTACTTAGTTCCAATTAGTCTGAAAACACTGCTGCTGTGACAGAGGCTGTGCTTGCACCATCTCAGTTATCACTTCTCTGCAGGTTCCACAGCTAAGGCTATTCGTTTTCAAATGTGTATGTGCTAGTCAGTCAGAATGTGCGACGTCTGTGCACATATGATCACTGACATTATTTGAGCAGTGAGGTAAGTAAAGGGAATAAATAAGCAGGCAGATCCTGTCATGATGATGTTATTGCCACCCTGTGTTTGCCTACAGCATTATGAGGACAGGCACCCATATGCCATATTCCTCACTGTCACATGCACACATACCTGCCATTGGGGATCTAGGGCACATGTTCTAGGTAAATTTGCTTTGATTTGTGTGGCACCTAATTGAGTCACAAGCAATGTCTCTATTCCCAGATCAAGGCATTTGTAAATGTTAGATTATTTCACTTGGGGATTAAACCTAATTTTCATGTGTTACACATTAACCTATTAGACTGGTTCATCTGCATTGCTAATGCTCTGGTGCAGACAGCTGTCACTGCCTTGGAAAAAAAACATGATCATGCAATCCTTAAATGAGTGATCCCAGGACCGATTAGTGGCAGTGAACTTCGCTGAGCCCAAGTGATAAGGCAGCAAAATTCCCAAGTTGCCAATAGCTCCGAAAATTATCAGACTGTAGGCAAAGGAGAAATTGTGCCTTCCGGCTCAGGGGTTTCAATCCAGGGTTTGCCCAGATTGACATTATTTAAAGCTATGGAAATGGGCTCTGGCTATCTGGAGGATTGCTAAAATAAGAAAATTTCCAGCGACATTTATGAATACGCTGACAGGAGAGGATAGGGGCAAAATATATACGCTGTATGCATTCTTGAAAAAAGCAATTTTAGGATAATTTTATGATTTTATGATCCAATCTAGGTAAATAAATAAACAGATGTGTGTGGAACGAAAAGCCATATAGCTGTAATATTCTTAAAGGACCTCAGCATTTTTTACTGAGAAGCTACTCTAACAGGAATCACTATGAACTCTATGTGTAGACTGACCAAGTACATTGTTTTATGACCTGATGCAGCAGAAATGGAAACAAAATCCCTTCAATCACTTGCAGCCAATGCAACATTTGTGCAATAGCTTGAAAATAGCAGTACATTGAAATGGTAATATACTTTATAATATATTCTGTAACATTAGCACATGCTCCCATAGTGGACAAACACACATGGCTGAAGATGAAAAATTTGCACCAGCGACTGAGGCCATTTGGAATTGCTTAACACACAGTTTGACTTGAATGCATACGTTTCTGGATTTTGTGACTGGAGTCGATTATCGTTACCAATAAAAAATATATGCGGATTGGTTAGTGATAAACCATCCTGAGTATCTATTCAAAAGAAAATTAACACAAATAGCCGCTCCTTGTTCTTCCAGCCCTGGATGGGGACATAGTAGTCACACACATGCTCTACCCAGGATGCATCTGTGGTGTTCTAATGACAAGCTAAATTTTAATACCATTCGGCCATTTGTAGCATGTAATATTTTTAATTATCTGTTTTCACTTTTTTGTTTGAGCGCCATGCAAATGAGGTATAGTATGCATGCTCTTCATTGTGTGGGTCTCAGGGCTGTGCAAATGTGCGACTGGACACTTCAGCATGGCTAATGGCTGCAACTTCATTATCATGAATGCTCAAGTACAATATGACCTCACATTATGACAATAGATTCCCTACTATTCTCATCTGCTGTGTAATTATGTATGGGTGTTGGACATAATGCTTCATATCCACAATCCATGGCATCAAGGCTATAATTCATCATAGCTTTTTAACTATTTTGAGAGCTTTGTAAAAAATGCAATAAAGCACAACACATTTTTTCATTTAATAAATTGATATTAAGTAAATGTATATATATATTATTTTTTTCCTAGTATGCTATTAAGGTCCAAAGCCGACACTGCTATCAGCACCCCAGTGGGCGTGGCCTGAATGTGGGGAATCACGGAGCACAAAGGCTAATCAATGTCAGGGTGGAAACATAGAATCCCATGGCCCACACTATCTGACTTAACTGCTCCATTTGTGCTCCTACTGATCCTGTGGTCTTTGTGTACATTGTAATGAGTGCTGACATAATCCTACGGATTTTCCTAGGGGCCAAACCTTTGCCACCTCCATCAGGCCTGGGGTTTCTTCTATCAGGGGGGCTGCCAGAACAGGAAAAGACAGAACCACAATGCGCCACGACCCCCATGAGATTCTTACATTTAGGGATGGTTTGAAGCTCACAGTGATTGAGCTAGTAACCCATTTTAATCCTATTAACACTAGCCAACAAAGGCTAAATCTGCTGCAGGACAGGCATAATGAGGCCAAGGAGGCTGCGTTTAGATTGCAAACCAGTTACATAAAATTATGAAGCAAATGGAATGAAGAGACGCTGGTGTAAAGCCTGCCCGTAAGGGTGCTGCTCTTTTAGGAAAGCTTTGAGGAACTAGGACACAAAGAAAAGCAGAAAAAACACAAAGAAATAACACAAAACTAAGAACAAAACCTTCTTTTGTGCCAAGTCAGTCACCACCAATATCCACTGTGAAAGATACACAAAGCTAACTCATTCAGCAAACATCCATCTTCAAGCTTGAAGAATGACAGAGCGGATGATAAATGTACAGCAGACAACGGCACAGGAAGTGTGTTCAGAGCCTTGTAGTAGTTGGTACCTCGAAGTCGAGAAACAAAAACTGGGGAGACTCTCAATGCACTTTTGTTTTGGGTGCATCATGGGGCCAAGTATGCTGGTGGTCCCTGCCCTCACCCAGTCAGAGTGGGAAGGGTTTTACACATCTAGTGTGGCAGCTTAAAACCCCCAATTGTCAGAAAACAAGAGGGGAGTGACAGCGCCCATACAGACAGAAAGTGTTCTTTAGCCAACAGGGCAGGATATGACTCTTTAAGGGGCACAGAGGTGAATGAACAATAACCCAAGTGAAGAATGAAGCCCAGCCTAAGAAACACTGATACTGATAAACACTGTAATTCTTCTAAGATTGTCCACAGCCACACTATCTTCAAGCTTAAACACAGTTCCCTTTTTGTCCATTACTCAACTACATTGCCTTATACCAATTTGGAATAATAGTGGACGCAAAAGCTAAATATATATATATATATATATATATATATATACACATGATTCTAATTGTCAGTGTGAGGGCCAAGCGATGAGGTATAATATGTCATTACAGGGTAGTCTTTGACATGGGTCATTAGAGACAGGGGTTTTAACCAGAGAAGCGACAGGCCATGAACCAAAACTCCAGGGGGAATAGTAGGCACCCTGCTCATCAGGCCAACATCATTATATTTGGACACAACAACTTATAAAATCCTGCACTTTTGCCCTTTTCCCTGTGGAGTATCCTCGCTGGGGTCTGGGAAGTGTGCATAATCAGTGAAGTGCATGACACAGATGATTGGCTGACTAGTGGAGACAGACAGTGAGCTCCTATCAACGTCCTGTGAGGTCTGCCCTTCCAAGGTCTTCACATCCTTCTCTAGGGCTGTGGCCTGGTAGAGGACATTTTTATGTATGGGTCTGACCTTTCGTGTAATGAGTTCACATCATAAGCATTCATCTAAAACAAATCCACAAATGTCCTACACCAAAGTGGTCCTGTAAAACTGAAAATTTGGAGAAAAATAGAAGAAGGTTAAGTATTTAAGAAAGGTCTATTTTATTGGCCAGATTTTACAATAATAATAAAAAAAAGTAGAAAAGAAAATGTAAAAAAAAAAAAACTGATGTGATGCTTTATTTTCCACTCCAAGATTAACTTTAAGAAATTACATAATTATTTCATTAGTCCAATCCCTATCATACCCCATGCCCCTTAGCCCTTGTTTTGTGCATTCATGAGAAACAAAGTGGTGTCCCATTTCTCATTTGGATCAAGGAGAAGGGCTTTATACACCTCCAAACAGACATTTTTGGGGACCACACTTGAAACAAAGGGGTAAGATAGTTTCCCATAATGCAGTGTGTTCATCGACTTTGCGGCTGCGAGAGGTGCAAAATGTAACTTCATTGGACAAAAATAAAGATTTAAAATAATGACAGTCCTGTTTTATTTTCTTTAATCTTGAACTTGTTTATGCACTGATCTATTTTCTCCTTGAAAAGTTTTGGAAAATAAATTGCTGTTTTCCAACGTTAGCCTCACTTTGACAGGTCACAGTCTCGTATTTACAGAATTCTTTGAAACTTTTTATAAATGTGCCCCTACAAGGTGTGGTTCTTAGGGGTAACTTTAGTCCTACCCCTTTCCCATTCATTATAGAGAATAAATTATTATTATTAATTATAGTAAATTAGAGAATTGGGATTGGGCCTAAGGCAGCTTTAAGATCAAGAAGTTGTTGTATTTCTTATAATCTAAATGATATCAAATGTTTCCAATAAGAAAGTGTGTATATGCCACAAATATACAGAGACTGAAAATGAGAGTGATGGTGGGCCTCTGAGAGAATACCTTCACAACCATTCTGTGCCCTGTTCACAATAGGAGAGACCACCCTACCTGTTAAGACTGCAAATTCATCCAGGGGAAGTGGGCTTGGAGGAATTGCTTGGCTATATTGGATATGACCTCCTGGCTACAAGTATATGATAAGCACTTATCTGTTTCCAGTAACAGAGCACAAGCATTCATTCAGGCCCCTTCCTTCCTGAAAGAGTATTTCTTCCATGCACTGTCTGCACCCTCCAATGATGCACACACATGCAAACACAAAGCACAATGTTTACATTGCAGAATAAATATCGTCATACAATAGAAAGAAAGGCAGCAAAATAAGTAGCTGCCCACCCTGCTCCTTACCCCAGCTCATCCTTCTCATAATTAGCTCTCTTGTGCTGTTGTGTGTCGTACACAACCACCACAAAACAAGTGCTTCATGGAGGAGGAGGTATTTATCAACATTTCCATTTACTGTGTACAAAAAGGACACAAGCAGCATATTCTCTTTAGTTCATGGACAAACTCTTTAATTCAGCGAGGAAGCAAACATGTTTTTTAGAGCACACGGCTAGACAAGCATATCACAAATAGTGCCAAGCAGCCAGATAGGGGCTCATAACAAGAGATCATCAGTAATTTTCAAAAGTACTGAGTTCCGCTACGTACGGCGTTCAGCGGGTCAGAAAGTGTACTTGACAGGAAATATGCATACTGAGTGGATCCTACTCCCCTGCTTTTCATTTGCATTGTGTATTGATTTTTTTGGTCCCATTTAATACAATATTATGTGTGGGTCTACAGCAGCTTTTAGGTGTCTCTGGAGTGGACCAGTTCTATTGGAGGCTTAATGATAATTGCAGCTGGTAGAGGTAAGCTCTGGCAGATTTCATTGCAGGGCCATCAGGGCCTTCTCGCCCACTACTGCTTCCATTCTCCTATACCCTTCTTGTGTTAAACACACAAGCACATACACAATCACAGTACGAACAAGTGGAGTCAGAAGGAATGTATCAAGAGAGGAAAAGACAATGTTGAATAACATCCGAAGCAATCAAAAGACCCTTTAGACTATATGTCATCACACAGAGCTACAATGACATTTTGTAGTTGGAAAAAAGGCCCCCTAAACCCTTCTGTTTGCTTCTATTTTTCTACAAGGTAACCTTTACTGAAGCTTACACTGGGAGTCTACTCTGCATAAAAAGATACAGACTGAGAACAGTCATCTGCTGCAATGCAAATTACCTTCCTCCTCCCTGGAGACCCTGATTAATGCCATTATTGTAATGCAATCGGTAACGATGTGTCTCCCTTTGAGAAAAATAAAGTCAAATATGTAACTCCCTAATAACATGATACTTATCATGGGGCCACCATATAAAACTGTTAAACCATGACACCAAAACACACAAATCATATTAAGGTCCTGGTCACGCTCTTGGCTTTCTCATCACACACACACACCCAGACTGGGGTTAGAGATTATTAAGCTGTCAGACATTGGGAAAGATAAGCGGCTATTTGGTCTACAAATTAGGCATAATTAAGGTGACATGTTTCCAAACATTGCAGCAGATATCTTCATCAGGCCCAAATATGACAGCATCCCCATCATATACCTGGATTTACAAATCTAACTCAGAAGGAAATGATGTGTTATGGAGCAGAGAGACAAGTTGTTTATGTCTCAGTGGCTTAAAAGAAGCCGACCAGAGTTGTATATCTAGGGAGTAGGCTGGCGGCATCGATGACTGCTGTCTTTTTTTAAGGGCTTAACGCTCATCCCTTGTTTATATCTACGGCTACCAACAGACATGCACAAACATTAATGAGATTAAGAGGTAGCGCTGTGCAATATTTATTAGGCTCGACAAACACTTCTGGGCTTTAGTGTGCTGGGAACAGGACCCTCTCCAGGGGCCGCCATTGGCACAGGCTGCCCAAGCTGTAGAGGCAGATGTCTCGAATTGCCAAGAGGATCTGCCTGCCTGCCACCCTCAAGATTGCGGCTCCACACTCCACACAACTTTAAAACACACTTGAATGTGAATGTGTGTATGCGTGTGCTTGAATTTGTATGTGATCCCTCCCTCCAACTCCTTTACCAGCAATTGGTGCTGTAATTTTTGTTTTCTCTTTGTGTCTGCTTTTATAACTTATAAATGGAAAAGTCTGGATTGTTGTGATCGTTGATAGGGACCTCTTTGTATTTTGAGTTAACCTCTATTAGACTGGATTACATGGACTGAGGCACACTGGCATTTGGTCAGTATGACAGTGTTAGTACTTGCTGCTGGAATGCCCGGCTGTCACAGTCAGTTTTATCGCTGGGCTTTCTCTCCTCGGAGTGTGGACTAATAAGCCTAGAAATTACAATTGCCTCCCTGCTGAATCCCTGATAGGCGGAAATAATGATATCAGTGCCCTGCTAATCTTCTAGGCTTGCGGCTTGGCATCAGCCTATTGAGGCACCTGTCATACTTGCATGTGATGAGATGAATTTAATCTCTCTGGCCGTAATGACAAAAGGGGCTATTTTAATGTTATGGATGATATTTGTCAAGGTTCATTCTTTTTCAGTCCGTCTCTTTTTCCGGCACACATCCTATTTGCAACATTCTGTCAAAGTATCAGGACACTTGGACATTAGCTAAACCGATCAAGATAGGAAGTGTTTCTTAATTCTCTCACTTAATAGAGGGGCCAAATAATTTGCAAGCCCAGTTAAAATTCAAATGCATACTTTATAATAAAGTACTAACAGAGTTAAGCAGATCGACCAGGACTTCTATCTGAAATATTTTAATTCCTCTATGGCTATAGTCCTCCTGTGTCATTCAGTTCACCACATTGTCCTTCAACCCATTTTAATTCCAAATATATTCATCAATGTCCTGCATTCTTGCAATAGAAATAGTATTAGTAGTATTTCATTATGAGAGATACACAGTATATCTTCAAAAATGCACGTGTTCCTCCTCCAGCAGTCATTCATTTTTGTCTGGAGAAAAGCATTAAGTCCAGATGAGGACTCAAAGAAGAAGAATTTATATCAAAGGCAATGCAAGTCCTTGAATTCTAACAGATTCAAGGACACTTTTCCAAGAACAGTCTGGTCCATTCTCTTCTGCCTAAAATCACTCAGCTATTGTTAAGTCAAATCAGATTCAAATGACCCACTTAGTGTAATGAGAATGAGTATTCTGGAAAGTCTTTTATAACATATTGCTCTTCAACGGAAGAAAACGGGGCTAAGATTGGGCAGTGTGTAAGGTTGAGTTTAGATTTAATAATATGTATTCATTATTGCTTGTCTTCCGTTTTTTTGTTTTGTTTTTCATTTTTCTAAAAGTGCAAAACTTCCATTGAAATGATTCGTTTTGCATTTCTTTGCACACATTCTTGGTTGTTAAAATGTCTGTTAGGCATATTTGAGCACAGAAAATGAAAAATCTGATTGATTAAAATGAACAAAACCATACTGAATTAATATCTTAATTAATTTTCTTATTCAAAATTGAAATGACAACTGACATTTTACACAGACTTTCTAAACATCCATCTGTTTCAGAAGATGAAGAACAAAACACACATTTTACACTTACTAAAGTCAGTTGAGTTGAAAGGAGAAATGTGCATGTTAACAACAAATCACCCAAGAATGTATAGAACTAACTGTAACAAAGTATCAGCTTTTTGTGTTTTTCTGTGTCTACACCAACAGATAATGCTTCAAACTCATCACCACAGACAAACAAACACTTAAATGTGTGTCTATATACACAAAAACACACCCGAGGCTGTGGAAGGATCGATTGTCGTCATAGAAACTCTGTCATTAGATAAATGACTGCTTCCCGGGGCTGTCAGATTAACTTTGACAGAACAATCAACACTATGTTATTTATGCCTGGCTGACAAAGAATCGTTTTGGCTTGGCAAGCGCTGAACAATCCCACTGTGTCCCGGCTTGTCCTATTCAGAAATGTGCGCAATGACAAGGCTTGAGTTATAGGACACTGGACTTCCGTTACTGTCTTTTCATGGCCAACATTTAAATAGTTCTCCTATGTCATGGTGATTAGGCCAGAGTTATTCAATGAAATACTTGTTGAGACTGGACTTCATTGCAAGATGCAAGCTCTACACTTACTGTTTTTAATTAGGGACATAAAAATACCATCACATGCCACCTCGTTTACCAAAATAGCTACTTTGTGTTCTTGGCTTATGGTGCCCATTATTCTGGCTGGGAAAAAACTAACAGATGTAAATTAATATACAGTACATATACAAAAGATGTTTGAAGTGAAGAACAGCAGGGGGACCACAATTAGCATTATGATTTGATGTGCTTGTATACATGCGCATCACACAGATTGTAGGTAGGCACCATTTTCTCTGCCAGTTTCTATGCAGGTTTATTATCTTTTTCTTGATTTTAAGTAACAAAAGAGCAAGAAAAGTTTACACCAATAACCATGACCAAATGTTCAGTAACTTTTAAGCACTGCTAGTGTGCTCAAATCCCTGTGCGTGGGAACAGAATATCACTGCACCGTCTGCTTTGTTTCCATCCTTAGTGTTTTTCCAAACTGATTGCCTCTCTGTTTTATGCTCTAATTTGAAATCTGTTTGGCTTTCCATGGAGGAGAGTATTGTTCTTTCCTGTGCTGTGCTGTTAATGAGTATGGTTAAGAACATCATTATTTTTTAAGTATCATTTGGGTGTTCACAGTGGGTGATCTTGACAATAATCTGTTTTCTTGTTTCATATCCAGAGTGACAGCAGTGGGTGCCTCTTTAATACCCAGAAAATCATTAGTGCTGTGAATCTTCGATATGAGCGAGAGCGACAGAGAGGGAGAATTGTAATGAAGACGTATTAACTACGGGTAATTTGGTTGTTCTTGAGCTTGAGTTTCCCTTCACATTGCTAGTTGGTTTTATTTGCATTGATGTCTCCTCAGAAGTAGTATGCTTCTCCTACAAAGGGGTTGGCATATGTTAAGTGCTTTTGAAATCACAAGCGTTCCAGCCATGAGGGCCCGGCCTGATAAAAGGGTGTGAAATTCAATGTGAAAATCAATTTCACTATCTTCTCATTTGGCCATGCCAGTTTTATGCAAAAGCAGCTGACATGTGTAGACGTACATTTAACATACAATACTTTTTGCTTGGAAGGAGTAAAACATGCAGCTTGGTGTTAATCCTGATAAATGCATGCATATTTTAGCCATGATATGGACAGAATATATTATGGTTGTTTAGGCTTGATGTGGAGGATTATGTTAAATGAAAATAGAGTGAAATTATGTCATTAAAGCATGGCACTGCAACACAACACTGTAACACTAAGCCACTTGTAAGATACAAAGGTCAAATCCTTGATTTTCATTTCCTCAAAAAAGACACAATTGTATTACAGATAGGCCGTTGTGAATGCTGTCATTCACAGAGACTCATGGGTGGATAAAGGAACAAGTCACAGGAAGTCAGGGATTCCTTCAGTCAGTGTAAGCACATCATTATATTTATTGCAATCTGTCAGCACTGGGCCAAGCTACCATCATCAGTGTCATTCCACTTCCAGAAAAAATGCTTTTGTTTTTTCCTAGTAGCTATGATGTTGCCATGGCTCGGGTCATCCATCCATTTGACCATCAATCTATTCCCAGTGTATGTGTCAACTGAATGTAAATGACAGCTCAATGTCTATACTGTTACAAAAGGGCCACAGAGAGCCAAGGCGATGGAACAACAGTGTGAGGGCTTCTCTGTGGAGCGCTAACTGTGCCATCTGTGGAGCTGGTTAAATGGAATGGGAATGGCATACATTGAAATAGTAAAGCATCCACTATTTTGTAATTTATGGCAGTAATATCTGTCAAGCCTTTTAATTTTTATTTTAATTATTTTTACCATATTTGAAAATAACAGAAAAACAGTTTGCAGCTGATGTAGTTTAATAGAATACAGACAGCTCAAAAGCAGTGTAGAACAATAACTTGGAAATATTATATTATAGAAAGTGCAATGTAAAAACTGTATCTTAAAGCAGGGCTATGTCACACAGTGCCAGCCAAAAGAGATTGTGCCAAAAAACACTTTATGTTTTATGTAAATGCTGTATTTTCCCTATGAGACAAGTCTTATTGGTTGTGTGGGATCATTGAGGCTTTAGGTCAGGCAATGAGCTAGGGGAGTCAATTAAAGGAGCTCCATCTTAATAGGGTTGTGATGTACAGCCATAACAGTGCTATTCTGGCTCTCGCTCAGGGTGGCCAGATCTCTTTTGTGACATGAGCCAAGTAAATAAATAGCCAAATGAGGGCACACAAAAGCATCGGCAAAATCCCAGGGCACCTATTATGCAAGGGGCAGGGGAAAATTATGCCTGCAACAAATTGCTAATGATGAGCCAATGATGTCTTGTTAACCAACATTGTTTTTCCTCAGATCCCTTTGTGTCTTTGCCGTGTTCTCCATTTAACGAGATACACAAAAAGCCACCGTGTGGCTTTGCAATATTTTTCCTTTCTTCTCTCTCTCTTTCTTTCATTCTCTCTCTGTCTTCCTTCCCCTCTTGGTTTTTTCTTTGCAGTTAACTTGTGTCAGTGCCTCTGTTTTTCCATCCTCACATCCACTGCCACTCAGAGGGCCTGATTTGGCGCATGAGAACATGTTAGAGTGGGCCTGCTCAGCAGGGAAGGGCCTTTTGATGCAGACCCCCCTGGGATCCATCCACTGAACCAGCAGTACGTATCACAGATGTGACAGCTTTCATCTAACAGTTAACTTTTCCTAATTAAAGTCCCAAGTCTAATTACACACTAGCCTATCTGATATTTCTGAGATGGTCAGAGCAGCTCTAGGGGCAGAGCCCATCAAAGATCCAAGCATTGGTGATTGGGAGGGTGGATGTATTTTTGGAAGGAAATGGAGCATTGCCTGTGCCCTGTGTGGGTTGTGGGCTCACCTGGGTGTGGGGGGCAGAGAATGCCAAATGGCAAGGCCTCATCTCATTTGCAAAGATGCTGCCCCTGAATGTGGATGTGCAATTATGAACCAGATAGAAAAAATGGGCAAAAGAAAAAAAACATTCTGTAATTAGCAAGGCAACTCCAAGCACAGGCAATGGAAATTAGTCCTGGTGTAATGAATTAGCCTGTGCATATATTACATGAGATGAACACCCTTAGGGAGTCGCTGTACACTCCTGTGTATTTGAATAAACCAGTTACGCCTTTGTTACAACCCCAATAACAGAATTTTTTCTTCAAATCACATTTTTTATAACTTATCCCACAGTGGCAGCTGGGTGTGGTCTCTTTGTCTTCATGATACCCCATGATGTTTTATAGCGTCTGGCAGCCTTCGTAATCAATGGATATTTTGTGTTCCATTTTACATTGATTAGAGTTACCCATTTTCCCCTAGCTATTTCCCTAGCTCTGATAAACAAATATGAAATTATAACTGGTTGAGATGAGCTGTGGTGAAATTTGCATCAAAATAATACAGTGTGCAGCTAACAAACCAAAATCAGATAGCAGCAACAAAAGCGGGAAAATTGCAAATTAAAAGGCATGATGCAAATGGTATTTTGTCATTAAGCTATAGCCATTTTGAGGCTTTGGTGGGTGGGGGGGTTGGTGGATGTGGGAGCGCTCAGGCTCAGGTTGTGATGAGTCTTATCCACAGTGATTATTCATACTTGTCCTTCTGCTTGAATTAAAGCAAGAGTGCTGGAGCCAGTTAAAGCCAAATACTTGAATGGCTAGTGAACTCTCACCTTCACACGCATCCATTTAGCTCACAAATGAAAGCCAAGTACAGTTAGTGGAAAGCCATAATGGCCCTTTCTTCTTGCAGAGTGTGGCCATTACATACTAATTTCTTCTGGAGGCTCTTCAGGAATTTAAACACTTGGCTGCAGCCACTGAGTCTTGTGCTGAGACAAGAGGACAATGCCAATATAAGGTGTTTGTGCTGGTCACCCTCCTGCAGACTAGACACAAATCTGCAGAAGTGTTAATTTAGAGAGCTTGTTATATCTAGATAAGACTCCTGTGTCCATTGTGATTTCTTGAAAGACGAGGAAATATTTAAAGCACAGTTGTGGTTAATTGGTCAAACATTGCTTGCATAAATGTCAAAGCAAATATGTATATCATTTAATTTTAATAGGGAAAGTATTCAACACCTTATGTTATCATCTAGTCTAATTTGAGTCCATGTGACCATAACCTACTGTGTGTTTACAATGATGAATGTCCTTTGAGTTGCTATGGTCCTAGCCATCCATAACCATTATCAACTAGCCCACATTGTTAAGTGGTATTTCTGTGCCAGATTACCCACTGCACATCAGTAGCACCCAGGAGGCAGTGATTTAATTATGCAATTAGTGTGGTGGATGATTAAATGGCTTAATTAATAGAGGCAGATTGGGAATTTGGCTGGAGTTGACAATATTTAGCTAGCTTACTTGTTTGTGTGGATCTTTTAATAATTAGTCTTTAGTTCTTTTGTTCTGTGCAATGCATTGGTATGACGAGTACTATGATGGCAAGACAGCTACTGAAAGACTTGCATTAATTTGGCTGTGATGACATCCTTTTCAATGTTACTTTCCACAATAATAACTGCCATTCACTGCTTAACCAGCTAATGACCCCACTTAATAAATAAACAGATGCCATTATATATCATACAACAAATGCCACGTGGGTTTCAGGCTCAGAAACAGTGCAATTATACACTTATAATTCTGTGTTCTCAGCTTTCCTCCCGTGGTGCTCCAGACAAGATTCTACTCGGGTTTTGTTGTACCTAGTGGATAAGTTTAGGTTTTGATCCAGGTAAGTTCAGATTTAGAGCAGATTCTTGCATTTTTCTGGCTCCAGAAGGTGGTTTGGTTTTAAGCAGGTTTCATTTCATTGCCATGGTAACTTACACTACACAGCTACCCGGTTCCAGAGCAAGTGCATCAACCAAGCCTTAGAGAATATACTTTATTAAACTATGCACAAAAACAATGTAGAGGACATTAATTACACTTTGAATATGTGTCATACTTAGTTTAATAAAAAAATGTGTAAATTGATTTTGAGTCATCCTTTTTTCATATTTTTAAGCAATTTCCATAAGGTTTTACATGTAATTTACACTTACCTTACATTGAAATATTATGAAATATCTCAAGGCCATACCCCCCCAAGAATACTATTGACTGTTCACTGCACAGACACACCCACTAATCGTTGAAGGGTTTAACGATTAACCTGCGTTGTGCAACAGATGAACCTATAGTTTGGCTTTGTTTGGTTTTTATCAACTCCAGTACTTACTCTGCAACTCAACCGGCTTCCAGCAACAACCCTCAGCTCCGAGCTCGCTAACACAACAGTGTACACATGTGCATTTGATTGATGGCCTGATGATTGACCAAGACATTATTTGCTGCCCGATAGTTTGCTCTGCACAAAAATATAGGGAGATAAAAGATTGTGAGGTAAAGTCATTTGTGAGTTCCATGGGCCTTTGTCAGTTAAATAGTTGTTAGAAAGGCACAATCTTTGGAGCATGTTGTTTCCCTGAGTTGAGCAGTGCTTGCTGAGTGTATATTGTTTGCAGTACTTGACATTGGAGCGTTAGGCTGAGAGAAGCTGCTCACTGGCCCCTTAGAAGCGTGACGTCTTGTCTCTGCAAAAGGACTAGGAGGCTACTTAGTGTAATGCAATTTGTGTTATTTCTTCTTTGACATTGTGCTTTACCTGTGATCTAAAGTGGTGCTTTACCACTTTTCAAACCTGAAAAAGAACATTGTAGGAGTTGTTTTAATTTATTTAACCCCATTTTCACCATATTAGAATGTTCTATTTGACCTGTTAGTGCCAACGCTTTGGTCAAATTAACAGGACAATATCATTTTGCTGTATGTGATTTTATTCTGTCAAAACTGTAGCAGCACTTGTGCACATATTTTCTTGTCTTGTTCAGAGCCTGAATGCAATGCAGTAGATCTAATAACACTATTTTAATCACACATACTCAGCAGTCATAGTCAAATGGGCAAATTACTAAGTGTGCAATTTTCCCTTTGTTGGTGAGAATTGCATTAATAGAGGCTTTAAAGCTGGGTATAATTATTTTCCTTTCATGTTGCATAGCTATATTACCCTCCTCTATTTTGAGCCTTCTTACTATAACCTGACTCGTCGTCCATAATATAATAGCATCTCACTTTGTGAAAATAAACAATCTTTTACTAATGGTGGGTTATGCTGTGATCAATTAAAACAATGATCGGCACTTTACGGTTTACTGCTCATTGACAAGTTGGCACAATATCAGATGCACAGGCAACATAAATATTTTTGATGATTAAATAATTAAATTATTGACCTTGAATATTTCTTTTTATTAAAAATATGTGTGGTGACTGAAAAATAGAATACATTCATAAGTTTGTTTTCTGACATCTATATGACATCCAAGCAGCTTGCCCACGTTGCCACAACAGTGTCAGAGCAGCCTGTCTGTCAGTCTGCCATGATTGAGACGTCAACCTAATCCATGTTTACACTGTCCTACATGTGTCACACCGATCCGTTAACCACACAGAATTAGGGAGTGTTTGACACCTCCTGCACCCCGCCACTTGAACCCATCATCGTCATCAGCCTCAAAGAGCAGCACTGGTGCTCTGCAAGCAGTTTCTACATTGTTAGGGGGCAAGGAAAGCAAAAATAAAACAGGGGGCTATAAGCGGATATGGGGGAGGTATGTGTTTGTGGTTTGACAATGGATGGCGATGAGGTAAGTGCCACTCCTTGAATATCCTCTCCTACTCACTCCGTCTGTCCTTCATTCTCCTCATGTCTCTCCTCCACCCATCTTCTCCCCTCATTCTCTCTATCTTGCGCCGCTTAGCTCTCTCTGTTGCTTACTCAGAGAAGCTGCCAGTGTTTGCTTCTCCTTATCCAGGTTTCTAATCCACAGCCAGTGAAAGAGTCCACTAAATAGGTGCTGTTGGGAGAGGGGGTGCGCTGGGGAGGTGGTAAAGGGACAGGCAGAACCATTAGAGAGGAGTTTATCAGGGTCGCTCAATCTGTTATCACTCCTGTCCCCCTGTCCACCTGCCAGCTACTACCTCCCTCCCGTCACAGAGCTACTGATTATAGTCCCTGCCAGTTAACAACACACACATACACACGCAGTCCATCTTTGTCAAAATACAAGCATGTTTTTGTTCCTCCCAAAAATGGCTGCATAACAAAAATAACAAAAAAGCACTCTCATTTAAAAAGGAGCTAGTTAACATCCTGTGCCACATGATCACAAAAAAATACACTGAGCATTTCACCAATCCTATCTGGCGTGAAGCAGGTGATTTAAAATATGCCATCGTTTTGTTGGCATGGGTGCCACTGGGACTGAGAGGGGAGGGCTGGAGTTTACCAAAAGGATAAATGTCAAAGGATCAGCTAAATTAGATGTTGACCATATTAAGACGTCAACGGCAGCTCAAGTGCACATGGGGTTGTGTGTGTGCTTTGTAGACTGTAGTCTAGGCTACAATGATCCTCAAAACTGAAGTAGCAGAAAAAAACTTATTCCTAGAGTTCTAGTGCAGAGCAAAACCTGGAAAACCCTTCTCTCTTCTGGTGCACTATACACAAGCACACATGTAAAACTGTCTTTGCTGTGGCTCAAAATACATATTTTCAAACTCAAACGAAGGCTTGTTGGGCAGGCACAGTCTCACAATGTTATTTAGAGGTTGTAATCATACCAAACGTTCGTACATTACAAACTGAATATTATAGCTTTATAATGATTTGACTTTGGACTTCAGGCAAGAAATACTTAACTGGAAGTGTATCATAGCTTCTTGACCACTGTAGCTGTAGGCTTCTAAGGCCTATCTTGACTTGTGATTATAGGTGGACACAGTGTAAGTAGTGCTGCTGCCCTTATATCTGAAACTGGGAATAGGTTGTCTTTTCAACCCTAAGCGACAATTGCAAAAGTATCCTGCAGTATATAGTCCAAGCAAGGGCTTATCCTGCTGCAGGGCTTTATTTTTATCACTTGCATGTATCTGTTATGTGTGTCTTACTTTGAAACCTACACAGAATACAACATAAAACACACGCTGATTATCAATTTTATGTGAAAATACAGAAGCAAAATGGCAGCTATGGCAATAGTTTCTGTCAGTAATTTGCTCTGAAAACATAACTACAGGCTTATTTGTTTTTTTGTTTTTCAAATTTATATGAAGGCAACTACAGGAAAATGGTTGGTGCAGAGTGACATTTCTGCCACTTTGTCCATGTTCCGTCATTTAGAAGTAATGGCTGTGACCAATGCCTGTGTGTTTACATAGCAGTGGGCTCCCAGCACCCAGCTTGTGACAAATTATAAAAGCTGGGCCTCTGTAGCTGGGCTGCATTTCATTAAACTTTAACTTCTCTTATCTGCAGCCACAGAGGATGGAATAATAAAGGCTGACAGGTATCAAAAGATGTATGTTTGGACTAGGGGACAAGAACAGCATAGCCAGCTTTGTCACCAAAGAAGAGGCATATGTTGTGGGCTATAAAAACGGTAGGCAGATGTTGCCATTTTACTGAAGCTGGGAGAGGCTATACACACTGATGGGACTGTGCACATATGTCCACCATGAAATGCTGTCTGTTTCACTAACAATGTTTTCTGATGCATTCAAGAAGGTGCATTTGGCATTAGTAAACAGATAATCTAACATTCAAACCAAAACATAACTATTCCCTTATGTCCAGAAGTTGTACATGTACAAATATTATTTTCACAGCAGGTGTGTTACTATTGTTATATCTGCAGTTGCATTCAAATATGCACAATGAAAGGTAAGCGATTTTATTAGGAAAATCCTGTCAAAGATGACAGGAGGTATCTAAGATGCACGAAATGCATAGATTTTAGACATATTGTTGAATGAGTAAGTTTAAAAAATACTTGAGGTGTGCTGTACGTATTATTAGTGAGAACAATGTGCCACAGCCTTGCTTGCATTTCTCTGGTTGTATTTTTCTCCACACTGAGGCCTCTCTGAAATCCACTCTACACAAAAAGACCCCTCAGAAAAGAAACTTGGATCTCGGGCGCAAGTTGGATGAGGTTTATCTCAAAAGGACAATGTGGCAAGGCCAACATTAAACCATGTTAAGATCTTCTGAGAGAAGCAGTTGATTGATTCCATAGAACCTTGTTCATCAAGGCCACCAGGTTTGAACCAAAGATATTTGGAATGTGAAGAAGAAAGAGGTAGTTACGGCAACAAAAAGCTGCTGAAGCGGCCTTTGTAAGTATCTGAAAGGAGCCATCTACAGCGTGCTAGGCTCTCCCATTGAGCAGACGAAAGACTACCATGTAAATAAAAGCCATGGGTGAGCTCACAACTTTGCTTGAATAATTAAAAATAACATTGCAAATGCATACATCAATAAAGGCAGCTACTGATTTTCTTGTAATACTCAGCAGGATCGGTCTCTGTTTAGTGCCCCAAATACATTTCAGTGTATTATGCAGTTTGTTTCAATCTCTCCCCCAATAATAGCGCCAATTATTTTGTTCATTGTAAGTTTGGCAGTGATTTTCAGAGGCCTTACATACTGTATGAGTATACAAATTGAACTGCTGCTGATATAGTGATTTTCCTACTCCATGAGTGAAGCCATGTTTTCTCTCTCAGTGTGTTGATAGACAGCTGCAAAAACACTGAGATAAGGTCAGATAGGGATGGTGGTGGTGTGGAAGCCATTGGTCAGCCTCAGGAGTAGACTAGCCAGCCCTGATAGCCTCCTCCTGCAGGCGATGGGGTCTGGAGAGTCCCTTCTCTCCCCACCCAGCAGCCATGTCCTGTTGGAGTGAGCTCCTTACCACAGCTTTGTCTGAGAAGAGAGTAGCCGAAAGGGCCCTCTGACACACACTGGACAAGACCCTTCAATACACAAGCGCCACCTCCACAGCTCCACCTTCAACGCACACATGCACGTGCACACAGTCAACATATCTTCATGTGCAGTGCCACATGAGAGCCATTGGTGTTTTATCTGCTGTTGTGTGTGATTTTAGAGTTTGAACAGAGTACTAAGCTGAAACACAAACACAGTGTACCATCTGCCCTGTTCACTGTCCATCTTCAACCAGTGAGATTCTACATTCAATGGAGACCAGGGGAAAGAAAAGAAGCAAGATAACTCTGTACTGCCTGAGTAAGTTTTAAATGAGCCTTTATCTACTGTGTTTTATTCCACAAATGGAAGGTGAAATAGAGATATAATCAATAATAAACAACCTTGAAAATGGCTGTAAACAGATGGCCTATTGAAAGGAGACATGCTTTCACCTTCCCACTATTTGTGTTTTCTAATTTACAAATTAAAGGTGGCCTCCCTTTTTACGACATTGTAAAAATGATAGCAAATCTTTCTGTCGATACAAATACACATTTGTCTTTCATGTTATCATGCATAATAACTTGTCTCACACCAGACATTTCCCAAGTCAGATAACTCCCAGCTTGTGCCACAAAGCCACAGTGTGGCATATCTAGTTCAACGGAGAATATACAGGAAGGAAGGAAGAAAGAATGAGATGGGGGTAGGAGCGTTAAAAAGCTATGTAGTATTATGTATAGTGGTTTTGTCCACACAACTGCCGGCTCAAACACACTAGTGACACATTTGAAATTGGCCCTGGCCTGCCCACAAAGACGGACAGAGGCGCTGCAAGCACTAGCCAATCCATACTCTCCAGGCACCTGCTCGGCTGGGAGAATTCTCAGATATTGACCTTCAATTCAGCCGGCATTCAGAGTAGATGAAAAGAGATAAGCACTCTAATCTGTCCGTCGTCTTCACACTTCCATTTATTGACTAACTGACACAGTCCTATTTTAGCACAGTCTGCTGCCATGTGCCAAAGCAATTCATAAACCTAATGGATGTTTATTTGAGAAAGACTAATATGAAAATTGCTGCTAAAGACACATAAATCAATTTTCAAAAGCAAACACAATTGGATATTCGGGCACACTTATTAAATGTGAATTGGTAAAGGTCTTCTTGTCTGACATAGAAGCCCCTCTTTTGCAATGTTTTTTTGAGTCACATGTTATTATGCTCTTGTTTCCTTCTGTGCGTCCATTAGCCATAGCCATTTAACAAACTGCCTGCTCACTGAAAAAATCTCAATGAACAAGGATCTATATAGGTGATAGATTAAATGTGAACATGCACATACATTACACATTATAGTGAGTGGGGTGGGTCATTTATTAACCCTCCCACTATGGCCCTACATTTCCAAACAGTTGTGGGCTGGCAGGCTGTAAAGACCACTTGACTATAAGCAGAAAAGTAGGGGGAAATTCTTGTTATCACAAGAAGCCAAGGAAAAAGTGACCATGCAAACATTCATACATGTATAATCAAATACACACACACACACACACACACACACACACACACACACACACAGATTAGTAATAAGATTCACACATGCAGCCTCTATCATTGAGCCATCCGGTCATTTTGTATTCATATTTACATGTATATAAGGGCCGCGGCATCCCAGGAATACAGATCTATTAAAATTCAGACAGAATCAGTAAATACCCACCTTTCCGAGAACTCGGAGAGGATAGAGAAAACATAGAGGCCAGTATATTTATTTGAGTGACATTGTCTAAATTGAAGTTTGACACTCTTCACCACTCTAACCTTTATGCAAATGTGAAAACATCTATATATGATGGACAGAATTCAATTAACTGAGATGACAGAAAATAATCTAGGGAACTGAATACATCATGCAGTTGAAAGGTAACATAATCATCCTGGTGGGAAAGGGTTTGAGCTGGGAGGGGGACTGAGACGCTGAGAGAGAAATAGTAGGAGAGAGAAAGAGATGCGGTGAGGCATTGGAGGGAGGGCACAGAGGAAGTAGAAGATAGAGCCCATTTCTCCAGCGTCTTATTGAATGGCACAAGCTCTATTTCTCCAAAGCGGTCTCCCTTCAGTCCACTAAACTCTTGATCTCAAATAGGAGACACTGAACACTGTTGCTAAGCAATTAGGGGTGGCTTATTGAGCAGCTGATTCCCACCACACAGTGTCTGTCATTACAATTTTTTCTCACCTCATAGACTTCCATACTGATGAAAAGCAGGCAGCGCAAACTAGCCATGCACAAGAAAATGGCTGCATGCAAATTACGGTATACGGACGTGGACTGTCTTATTTTAGCCGGTGCACCAGAATGTCCTCAATGCGAATATATGCCTGTCTGTCTGAAAGAGACATACAGAGACATGAAAACAATTTGAACCAAAACATTAAAATCCACAATTTTTAATAAACGGTTACAATAATTGATACAATACATATTAATGTTTTTCATCAGATCTATTCATTTTTGACAACACAGTTGGCTAAATACTGTGGACTACCTTTGTGGAAACTAAAGGAGCAACCACACTGCCCCACTGAAATACATAAAACATACACATGCTGTTGACCAGGTGGGGGCACCCTTAACCAAGTTTTGATAAGCCAGGCTGTATGAGCAAAGACACAAAAGCAGGGAAGTGAATATGAGTGTTTGAGGTTATGCTTGTAATTATTTGAAAAAATGTGTGCAACAACAATACTATACACACTTATTTAAATCAACAGCATTTCTTTCTTTCTGCTTTTGAGACTTAATTTGTTTTCTTAAAAATATTTATAGAGGTTCCCCTATATGTACTTAAACACCTAAGTCAATGTTTAGAATTTTTTTCTTTTCTGCCATTCAGGGACATTGAAGGAGGGAGGAAGACTACTACATGCATCTATTGTGCGGTGAGCGCTAACACTAGGTGGCTCTCTGCTCTTTTAGTGGTCCTGAAGAGCCACTCACGTCCTGTTGGATTGGTCTTGTGTTTATACTCAGTAGATTTTCCAAAAGCATATTTCCTCATCTAACATTCAATGTGAAATTCAATACATAAATATTCACACACTTCATTGAGTCTACTGTCTTTACTTTAAACATAAAAAAATAAATAAAAAGGAAAGTATTGGAGTGTCACCAAAAAAGATGTTTGTATTCAACAAAATGTGTTCTAGGCTTTCAATCCACTCTCACAAAAATGCAGCAGAATTTTGATTTAATTCCTTATTATTTATATGCAGCTTGGAAATTATTCTGAAGAAATTAAACCACAAGCATAATGGATGGCTAAGTGACTTCTCACCAGATCTCTTACATATAATATAAGTTCCATTAGCCCTAAAACAGCTACTGTATGCCATTTAATTAAATATAGTCTTTCAAAGAAACCCAAGGCCAGTAATTTAGAAGCTTGTGTGAGGTTACTAGTGCTTTTAACTACTGCTCTCACTGCATAGACTGATAATTAACATATTTAGAACGAAGTACATTTGTCATGCACTAATCATTCTCTAATAGGTTAAGAACAGCAATCGGAATACATGTTCAAAACGTTACATAATCAGTAATTATGTTTCCAAAGTAAAAGAACAGAACTAAATAAATACAAAAATTGCCAGAAGCCTATTTATGTGATTGGTTAATGGATACCTTTACGTGATGTAAACAAGTAGGTCTATTATTATGTGACCTGGAGAGGGGACACACATAAAAACAATGCATTTAGCTATGTTGGTGCAAGTTGTGGCTCAATGGTGAGTGCCCATAATGTTCTGACTCCTCAGGTGTAATCAAGGAGCTGGGGTTTGGCTGCTGAAAAAACAAGTGGCATCACTCCCGTCCTAAACCCTCCTATCCCAGAAAATCCATCTCGTACTCGAGCCGCCTCTCACACAGTTTTGGGCATGATATGTGAAACAAACTGGACTCTCTTTTTTTTCCCAGAGAGGACCAAAGAATCAAATATAAGTGTGGCTATTAGCAACTTAAACTATACGGCTAACTATTGTGACACAAGAAGGAAAGACTAAATGAGATTTTATCCAATGGTCAAAAATTATATCAGGTTTTATCTTATATAGGACTTATATAAGATTATTATATATTATTATTATATAATTATATATATATATATATATATATATTATCTTTAATAGGACTTCCCTTTCACAAGTTTCTCCAGGAGGTTAATGTCTAAGTTGACTGGCTGATTCAGGCAACAACAAAGCATCAGGCATTACTTTTTTTTTTTTACAATTACGCACAAATATTAAGATACAGCCAGACTATTACAGCAGTTTTGTGTTATCAATTGCTTAGCAAAAAAGATACTACTTTATCATTAGCTTTAGAACATCACACTCTCCGTGAGGATCAAACATAAATATTCGGATTGAAAGATGCCCAATAAACAGAAAACTCACTAGGGGATCAGATATGTATTTTTAAGATGGTATTACTTCCATTCCAGAGGCCAGTGATTCAGGCACACACACACACATACACACACACACACATTAGAAGAAGATCACACAGCAGGCAGCCAGGCTTCTGCTGTACTTAGTGTTGTCAGGTTACTCTCTCTGTGGCGCAACAGTGCTGGATCCCAGCAGGGGACATTGCTGATTGCTGACCACACACACACAACACAATGTTGCCTGTGAACCCATGGCTTTATAGCTGCCCCGGCTTTGATGCAGCATCTAATTGGCCAAGATGAACTGTTGCTGTGGCAGCTTGGGGTCCAGCTCAACTGTACACCAGTCTACTGCCTCTTTAATTAGGTCCCCTCTGCCTCTTGTGCGTGTATAAAGATATGTAGTATATGTGTTCTACAGTATACTATGTGCAATATACCAATATATACATATTTCCTTTACCACTAGCGTGTTCAGTTTAGTGCTTGATGCTTTTCCACAATTAAATATGAATAATTTATTTCTGTATTTGAAATGATTAATTCGGGACTTGTATAAAAACAGTAAGTCTATCACTGGTTACTGTATCTCAACATTATGACATGCATGGCTGAATAAAGAAGGAGAGGTCTGCACAGCCCAGCAGTGTATTTTTTTCAGTACTTAACGTTGCTTGAGGTAGCACTGATTGGCTCAGGCGGTGACAGGGTGCGGTGGAGTAGAAAAAAGACTGAGGGATGTCTCAGTGGTTTGTTTTCGCAGGCCCTTCACTTCTCAGCGTTTGGTGATGGGTCTGGAGCCCGGTGTCGGCGTGGAGTGAGTGGCGCTTTGTTTAACTTCCTCTCAGTGCTAGAGAAACCAGCAGGGCCTGATAATGAGTCTGCAAACAAGACTCATGAGGAAAAAGACAACCTCCTCATTACTAATTGCAGAGAGTAATTTTAGGCAAGAGGTAGGTACTGTCAAAACACAAATATGGCACCTGACAACTTGTGAAAAAGCAATACACTAATACAGGAGAAATGTAAAATAAACAAACTCAATTAGAAGTAAAGCTAATACATAAGTGGCTCAAACTGAAAAGCTACATCAAAGTTGTGAGCAGCTATGTTTATTTGCATAAAATTTAAGAAACGCCAGAAAAAAAAACGTAATATCTCTCGGTTTATGCTAAACTTGCTAGTGCACAATGACTGATTACAGCAAATTACTATCTCTGTATGGGTTGCTGTATAGCCGCTTCCCTAGCAGTAGGCAGCCCTGGAGCAGCGGATGAGAAATTGTTCCACCCAAGTACCATGAAAACAGATTGGAAGCTTGGCACAGTGAATTAGCTGCACAGGAAGCACCCCTTAAACCCCCTGTTTTATTCATGAGCATCAAGGCTTTTGGAGTCAAAGAAACCCCTATGGTCTTGCTTTCTACATCAAGGTTGCATGTC